>WOGR01003019.1:0-16453 GCA_015342045.1 Leptinotarsa lineolata
GCTGTTGAGGAGAATCGTTTTTGGCAATTTGCTACCAATTTAGACTTTGCTCGGTAGGAGCCAAGAGCTTCCAACGCCGCTTGACTGTCGGAAAAAAAATGTATTGACATGTGTGTAAGGTTGGATTCTATCAATCTCTCTGCACACAATTCAATAGCATAGATTTCCACTTGAAATATAGTCGCATAGATCCCTAGGCAGGTTGCTATCTCTGTCTTGGGTCTGCAACTGAAAACACCTGCACCAGAGCCTCAAGATGTTTTTGATCCACCTGTGAACCAACAACTACCTGCCCATAATTTTTCCTTCTCCAGGAGGATTCAGTCCTCCCTACTCGGGAAAAGTAGTGTATAAGGTAGTTCGTACTTGACAGTTGGAGGCATAATGTCAGAGGTTATTACCAGAATACTGTGACTTCCAGTGTCTACCAGTAGTCTAGTGTACTCTGCACTTGATTGATTTGTGCAATTGGCGATATGCGCAAATCTATATGCAGTCCAGTTGAGAAAATTCATTTAGTTATTTCAAGATTTAATCAATGATATTTTCTCGATACCATACAACTAGATCCGTCGCTTGATCTAAAACTACATTTGGTGTAACAGAATATTTTTGACTAATTACTTCCTCATCACTTGATTGTTTCACAAAATCGCTCCAAAGAATGGAATTCACTTTGAAAAATGGCATTTTCTTTGAAATTTCCTTATTGATTTTTTGAAGAAACTAAATCTAAAAATGCTTTTATTTCTTAATATTTCACATCAATGATGACACCCGTCTTCACTCTGTTATTAAAGCAAGAATTACCATACCTCCTCCTTCTTCGAACCTACATTTTTATTTTTCACCATGAGTAAACATCTCAATCGTTTCAATTGACAATTTATGTTATGATTTTACTTTTCTCGCCTACTTTGAGTTTCAGAGCTTCGTTACAAACTCTGATATGTTGATTCATTGCTTTGAATGCATGTTTTCCAGCTGAATTTTCTTTGAATAATTTCAACGTATCATCAATTTTAGATAATGTTCTCCTAAATTTATCCATGATGTTTCACCTTAAATTTAATAATTTCAGACGATGCAGCAGGTAAAGGTTTGTCAGCGTCTTCGACTATTGATTAAATACTCTTTTTGGCAAGAAAATTACGTTCTTCTCTATTTCTGAAAGAACTGTTTCACCATACCTTATTTGCACAAATTTAGCTGCGGAAGATTTTCTGGCGGTCATCCACCATCAAATCTTGGGAATATAGAATCTTATAATTTTAGAACCATCTGAAATAAAAAATATATATTATTTTATATTTTCTATTTTTTATTTTTTTGTGGAGGTTGGGTAGCGGTGGTTGTGATTGTGCTATTGATGTTGGTGTTAATGACGACGGTGGGGGGATGGCGTGAACAATGGAGGTAGTGACCACATTTTATTGGGATCAGACAAAGTGGATTAGTAGGTAAAATGGGAAACATGAATATTCCATTAAAAAACTTAGTAGGATGGGAAACATGAATATATCTATAAAAACTCACCTTTGATTTTTTTCGAGAACAGCAGAGGTTACTCTGATAAATGTTGAAAAAGTTTCGATCTCTAAATGAATTTTCCTTCTACATATACTGCTCATGTTACCATTACATTACCTCTTAAAACTTTAAAATACTATGTTTATTGAAAGTAACTCAGATTCCTCGTCTCATATGGCTGATGCAATATATCTGGTATATTACGCACCTAGGGAGAAAAGTATTGCATTATCGCACGTTGAAATTTAGTCAAACTGGCGGGCGAGGATGCCACACTTTTCACAGATGCGTATACGAATTTTTCTCACTGCGGGATGAAAAGTTCGATCCTTTCAACAGAACATGAGGGTCCATGGGCGAAAGATTTAGCGTTTTTCAATCACAGAATAAAAATTCAACTATCTTCACGAATTTCAAGTTGTCATAGAAAGTTTCATGAACAATTCGTCGCTAGGTTACCGAAAGGAAAAGTGAGTAATGAGCATGCGCGTTAGTGTTATCTAACCGGGAGAGAACGAGGCACTTTTGTCCCGCATACAGGAGACGAAAAGCGAACTTTTCATCCCGATGTGAGAAAAAATAATTATTCAATCATTCACCGCACCTATTTCACAAAAACAAAAATAATCAAACAGAGTTAATATTAACATTATGAGAAGGATTCCCTTCAAATCACTTTGAATCATAGAAGATTCATCATTACAATAAATATAAGATTTCAGGAATACAATGTACAGGGTCCTCTTCGAAATAAATTTGAATTATAGAAGATTTGTAATCAAATCTTAGTAATCTCATTGCCTTGACGTAAGTTTGATAGATTAGCGGATAAGATTTTGCTTAGCAACCAGCCGGCCTGAGTTCAAACCTCTGCGGAACGACTTTTTCTCGATTTAGGTTAAACCGCTATGTTTTTTCTTGAACAACGTATTTTGAGACATCCTGTATACGTCCCTCATTGGAATCGCACGTTGAAACGCTACGACTCTATTGAACCGCCATGTTTTTTCTTGAAGGACGTATTTGGAGACACTACGTATACTCCATCATGTTTTTTTTAATAACTGAACTGTGTGGGTTAGACCCCCCATTAAACCACCATGCTTTTTTCTTCGAACACCGACTTGGTCAAACACACAGCGTGGGTTAGCTCAAGGTAACTTGATCCAGAATGAAAACTACACCCCTACTACCTCCCTGGAATAAGACATCATAGTATAGGCCCCTTGTAGTAACGTAGGTTGAATAATATACTCATAACTTCGGAGCGGCATAGCTTTACTACTCACGCGTAGGTATGATTTTCCTTACATGAAACACGATCATCCTCACTGGTGGACATCCGATGTTTCGGCGTAAGACACTTGCCACTTCCCACATTTTTTTCTTTAAAGATGGAGAAATGGAAAGCCAAAACTTTCCTTTCCCAAAAATCATATCTCCTAAAAATATACCATTTCAATTTAAACAAGATCACTGAGTAATTTCAGAAAAAAATTAAGCGAAATTTTTGATGTGAAATTCTTTTCAATTGTCTCCATTACTGATCGGTCTGACCTAAATTTCAAAACGCCATCTGAGTTAGCTCTGAAAAGTATCTACCGATAGTTCTATCAGTGATGTCTGCGAATATGTTATTCAAAAATATATCCTGACGGAATGCATTAGTTATTCCTCATTCATATTCGAGTGAAATAAACAATATTTAAATTCAACTCGTCGAACGCTGTTTCTCGAACTCGCATCTCACAGACATACGTTTATATTAGCAGAGTGTGAATTCTCTATCAAGTCTCGTTTTCCTTTGTACGCTTTCTTTTCGCAAACAGGAATAAAAAGAAGTAGATGGAACTAAGGGGATCATGTTAGGTTACATCTGAAAAAGTTATTTTGCCTAGCAGCGTTCTAAATGCAAATTACGAACGCGAGAGAAAAAACAGTGGAATCAAATTAGGGTTGGTAATGCGTATAAGGTCGGTGTATTAGATGGTGACGACAGTGGATGGATTTGAAACATTATTAAAAGCTAGTGTAATAAGTGAAAATGTGAAACACTCTAATCCATGAACAATTTCAATCTACGTATTCAATCGCATGTTAAAATATAAGGCCTTATTAATCTTTGATAACGGGCAACCCGTAGGCGAGTGAGAAAACTAAGCGAGCCATAGTTTTCTTCGAAGAAAACATACTATTTTTTAAATATACTAAAAAGTATTTTTGAGATAGATCAATCACAATTAGTAATGAATACTAATAATGCTGTCGGCCGTAAAATTTGACACATTTAGTGCTGCCGGCCCTATTTAAATTTGTGTAAGTCGGTTTAAGAATCTCACTCACAAAACATCATGCATTGCTGATACTGCTTTCCCAGCTGTTTTCCGATTATTCAATCTCGTTAGCCTCCAGAAAAGGCTTAAGTTTGGCTCTCTGCTCGAAAATAAAATCCCAGTGCGAAAATAGCTATTTTATTTCTGATGCTATTCGTTACTTCATCTAAATTACAGTTCTAAACTGAGTGAAGATTAAATGTCCCAATGATTCAGGAATTATAATTTACTTTTCTTCTATTGTTGTCACTTTGATTTTCGTTCTTAAACACATATTTAATAAAAACGACTGGGTATAGTTTCTGGATTAGATTTGTTTGATTTGTAATTTGTTGCCAGCTTTTTCCCACGGCTTCTTCGTCTTGTACTTCAGATACTAACTCCAGAGAGAAACGGAAAATGTATGAGTTATAAAAAAAATAATTTGATGAAAAACTTCCAAATAATGATAAAAAATAGCTGCAGATATGGTACCATAGTGGGGTTTGTTATTATGAGGCACATTCTCTTTAAAGTTTATATAAGTTCAAACGAATGCAAAAGGTACAATTGTCAATTTTGATTGGGCACTGAAAGTTTCAAGTGGAAGTTCTTGGAAAAATTGGAAAAACGACATACAAAATCTATTCCTCCTTTCCAATTTGTATAGTCACAAAATAAATCTCAATATGAAATTATTTCTCAGCCTTTTTCTTAACGCCATATTCCAATAATTCTAACCTTTAAAGACTACAGGCTGAAAAGTTTGAAATTGATCTGCAAGCACGCAAAGCGCACCAAATTCAAAATTGAAGAAATCTAATTTCTTCACATCTTCCCTTCAGGCGAAAAAAATTCACCAGTGAATTTTCTCTTCAGGACTAGTTTTAGTGCTTTTTCCATCTCTTCTTCATTTCTTTCCTCCTCTTCCTCCATTTGTTATATGTACTGGAATCAGTTTGGTAGTATAAAATAGGTTCAACTCTGTTTTTCTGTGTCCTGTATCTACCTCATGAATTGTATTCGATTTTTTTTCTACTATTTTATATGGTCCAATTGTCAGCTCATCCAGTTTTCTCTTCTATTTAGTTCATTCCCATTCTCTACATATACCATATCCCCAACCTTAAATTATCTATCTTTTCCTTTCCTATCATAGCGCATTTTGTTATAGTAATGTGATTTTGAAGTTATTGAGCGCTCTTTCTTGATCTTTGATCCGATAACTATGTATACATTCTTGGCGTAGCTCATTTGGTAAGACTGTTACATGTCCCATATAACAAATAGCACCGTGCATAGCCAATTATAGAGTGATAGTCTGATTGTATTTTTCTACACATTCATGTGCTATTGTAGTCCACGATTTTTTTCCGCCTCCATTTATTCTGCATCTAATCTTGTTTACTAGGGTCTGATTCAACCTTTCATTTAGGCCATTTGAAAAAGATGCGTTCACTCCTGTAAATATCATTGTTATTTGCTTGTCACTAGAAAATGTTTTGAATTGAGTTTATTCCAGGATACTGGTCGGTGAGAAGCATTTCAATATCTTCTGTTTCGGTGACTTTATTTATTAGCTTTATAAAATCATGTGCACTCTGAGTCTTTGATGTTATAATAAATACGTATCTAGTGAAGTGGTCTACTAAAAGATGTAGGTATTAATTTGTTGATTTCGAACCACCAAAACCGCCAATTGTGTCTATCGATATTATTCCAAAAAATCTTGTCGCCGGGCCTAAATATGACATCAATCCGTATTTTTCCTGTCCTTTTGTTTTGTTTTTCATGCAAATTTCATAGCTTCTACAAACGTTTTTTATATTCTTTGTTGAATTCCTTATTATATACAGTGAAAAAGGAGTCTTTCGAATTTGCCCAACTCCAATGTGGCACAGGTATTTGTTTTATGAGTCTATTACTAAATTATTCTGTTAGAATTGCATCTAGCAACTGTTTCAAGGGACTTATGTGTTCTTTGAATGATTTTGAAAATATCTGGATATCATCTATATAATTCACAGTAAAATTGGTAAGTTCATATTTTCTAAGTATATTACTCAATATTCTTTGAAATATTGCTGGTGATATCTTCAAACCAAACGGTAGTCCACTGAAAATGTCCTCCTTGTGTTACAAATTCTGCCTTCTTCCTGTCTTCTACTCTCAGCGGTATAAACCAAAAAGCTAAGCTTATGTCTAGGCTTGAAAAATATTTGCAATTTTATCATTAAGTCTCCAATCACTGGAAATGGTTGAGCCTGTGGTACTACTACTTTATTCAAATCCCCGAAGTCGACACATAGTCTTGCTGCAAATGGACTGTAGGACTCTTATATAAGCCTGTTAACCAATAATTTTGCTATCTGCTCCGGTATCTCTTCTTTGTCTTCTATAGTGCATCTGTATGGCCTTTTGTTGCAGTATTTATCCACTAATAAATCTATTCTCGCTTCATATCCTTTAACTGTTTCTATATCATTCTTGTCTTTGGCAAATACTGATTTACATTGTTATATTAGTTTTTCAATTTCATCCATTTTGTTTTCATCTGAATGATCAACTCCTACTTCAAATTCCTTTTCTTCAATACGCTCATTGAAATTTATTTCGTATTCCGTTTCATACCCGTCTTTTTCTTTATTTATCTCTTCCTCTTTTATTATGTTATCTTGATGTAAGTATTGTTTTTGAGTTATTTTTAACTCCTCATTTTGTACCAGTTTGCATTTCTTTATCATGCCTAATCCTATTGAAAAATCATATCTGAAATTTGGTTCATCAATGATGTAAACATCTACATTTTCTTCCTTTTCAAAAATTTTCATTTTTAGATTTGTCAAACCACTCGTTTTTTTAACACCACTAATTGTAGCTAAGTTTTCTATATATAAAATATTTCTCTTGTTTTTAATTTGAATAATTTAAAATTAATGAGAGAAACATTCGAACCTGAATCATATATTCCATATTTTTCTAATTCATCATTTAATAGTAGTTTAACCTTTATTAATGATGTCACTATTAGTTTTTTTGTTCTGTTTCATTCAACTCTGTCTTATAGGTTTTCTATTGTATAGTAGAAAACCATCTGTAAGTGTGCACGTGGAATGCCGTAGTCCTTACAAAAACTAAAGTTTTAGTGGTTTTTTGCCGATAAAAAATTGTAAATTTCACATCTAGACAACAGTAATACTACCGCGAATAAGTGTGTGAACATTAAAATCAGTTTGAAGTCCTTAATTAGTGAAATTTGAGTCATATCTGAAATTGATTCAGTATATTGGGACTGAACAATAAATTTCCCGGCAAGGGGTTCGCCCTACCAGGGGCGTAACAATAGTGATTACTAAATTTATGAAAAATTCTCCTTTGTATAGTGTTAACACTATCGCATTTGAGGATACCAGTGGCGCGCACGTGGAAGGATATATGGTAAATAAAGAAATATCATCATCCAGTAAACTGTGGGAACCCAAAAGTCAATTTCGCCTGAAATTGATCCGATTGATAAGAGAACCGCAATCTAAATATTTGCACTTTTTTGCTGGGATCAAAGAACTAATCAGTTGATTCGCGTTTTTTGGTGATTCCAACTTGTTCGTGATGACCACCACTAATAATGATTTATACAAGTTGATTCAAAAAGAGAATGCAGAAATAAAGCAGAAAATCAGGGCCTTACAAGATCATTTCTCTGCTGCAATTCAAAATTTAATTCGTAAGAACTCCGAACTATTTACTGTCCGATTTTAAAGATATCTATCGAGTTGGTAAGAAAACTGAAAATAAAATTCGCCCTGTAGCAATAGAAACTTGGAATTATCAAATGGAATTGGATATTCTAGCTAAATCGAAATTATATCAAAAGAATTAGAGAACTCGTAAAATACACATAGCTTTGGATCTTATTTCTGAGGATTATAATGCTAATTAATTTTCTATTGAAACACTTAAGACAAGTCAAAGTCATTGATACAACATCTAAAGTCGATTTGAGAAGAAGAGTACTCATTACGAGTGGAATAGAATATACATATGAAGAATTGCAACATACTGCGGAAGAAGGAAAAATTCTCACACCTTGTATCTCCAGTTCGGATTCTGAGTCAGTCAACGAAGTGAATACAAAGAGACAAATCCATTTTCCCCTGGGAATTCGGATCACCCCCGAAAAATAACCACCCGATCGTCATCCCAACGTCCTAAATAATAGAAGAATAGAATCATCTCATTAAAATAGTGTGTGTGTATGTAATTTTTTTGCATTGCATTGTTTTTATTAAGTAATATTTTCTAATTAACATGAAATTTTGCCACATTAATTCGATGTACTCCGGAATACGGTAAACAATAATGATTTTGATATTTTGGCAGTATCTGAGACGTGGCTAAGACCTAATTGTAATGTGTCTTTGTTCCAAATCCCTTCTCACAAATTTATTCATGTAGCTAGAAATACTAGAGGTGGAGGGGTGGGACTTTTCCTCAAGAAATCGTTTCGTTTTGAAATCTTGATTAGCGAAATACATGATAATATTGAACAATTGTGGATTGAAATTAAATACAACACACCGATTTATATTATTGGTGTTATACATATAGGCCTCCAAACACAAATATCTCGGACTTCATAAATGACCTTGAAGAGAGCCTAACCATAGTCGCGCCGCATTCTGACAATATAATTTGCATGGGAGACTTTAATATTAACGGGTTAGACATTACAGATAGAAACTATATTCATCTCACAGATATTTTAGAAACTTACGAGTTGAAACAAATTATAAATTCGCCAACAAGAGTAACACAATCATCATGTTCTCTGTTGGACTACATTATCGTCCACGTTGATTTCAATTGGTATGATTGTGGTACAATGGACTTACATCATGTTTCAGATTATTTTCTACTTTATCGTCATGCTCCTGAAATCATTGTAAAATACAACCCTGTTACGCGAACTTTCCGTAATTTTGAAAATTTCAACTATGTTCATTTTACAAATGAGTTAGAATCTATTTGCTGGTATCCCATATATCTTCCAAAAAACATTGATGGAAAAATCAGTTTCTTTTGTTAACAAATCCACACGTTGTTCAATAATCATGCACCATATGTCACAAAAAATTTTAACAAACCTTATACACCATGGATAACAGGCAAAGAAAAGTTTATGATGGTAAACCGGTAAAGCTGAAGATTGGAATTATTACAAAATTCTAAAGAACTTTACTAAATTTCCTATTGAGCAAGAAGAGAAGGCTTATCTCGAATACATCACCTCTAATAATAATCATAATAACTCTAAATATTTATGGTTAAAACTAAGAAAACTCGATATTCACGATAAAAAAACCTGTATTGAATATTCCCTCCAATTTATGTAATCCTAACAACATGAATGATTTTTTTATTGCTTCGCAAGAACGGTGTAATGAGGTTGACCCAAATCTGGAACAATTTTACAGTAATAATGTGAATGATTCCATCACAATCACTTCTTGAATTAACATTGATTATCGAAAATTAATTGTTAACCTTCATGTCACAAATCAAAAGTAGATCAAAAGGAATAGATTATCTCGATAATTTTCTTTTAAACCTTTGCTGTCCATCTATAGTACCCGTCATTTTACATATTATAAACTTTTGATTAGAAAAGAAAGTTTTTCCAAGTATGTGGAAGCAGTCTATCGTGGTACCAATACCCAAAATTGAAGAACCTAAGGAATTCAAGGACTTGCGTCCTATAAGTCTGCTTCAACTTCTTTCTAAAATTTTCGAAAAGGCTATTGCTCAACAATTGAGGAACCACCTTTACAACAATAATGTACTTCCAGTTATGCAATCTGGTTTCAGATCAAACTATAGCTGTGCCACAGCTTTATCGGATAAAAACGAAATTACTGTCCTAATATTGATCGACTTCAGTCAGCATTGTTTTGCCTGTCGTAAATCAGGTTGAAAATATGGGAGTTTTCATTGATAATGAACTCAAATTCAAAAAACATACTTCAACATTGATTCAAAGAGCATTTGGAAAAATAAAAGTATTATACCCTCATAGGCATGTTTTGAGTCTAAAAACGAAATTACTCATTTGTGATTCCTTAATACTATCTAATTTCAACCAATGTGACGTAGCGTATCATTATTTTTTGAACAAAAATGAGCAACAGCGAGTTCAAAGAGTTCAATTCAAAACTCTTGTTTGAGATTTTCATACGGTATCAAGAAAAGAGAACCGATTTCTTATACACGATAGGCGGACTCTTCATTCTTCCACATTATTTCACAAAGTTATTGTCAATAAAACACTTCCCTACCTCTTTAACAAAATAACTTTTCGAACTGACGTTCATAATGTGAACATCAGGCGTAAAATGATCCACATTGTAAGGCACTCCATTGAACTATTTAAAAGGTCATTTACATATACAATAGCTGAATTCTATAACAATCTAGCACCATCCTTTTGATCGAAATCTGTTTCCAGTTTCAGATACTACCTAAAAGAACATCTTCGGAACAAGCAATAATACCCGAATATCTTTTATGACACATGGCTTTTATAGGCCATAGCTAAAATATGTATTATTCTTATGTTTATACCGATATCCGCCTCATCTTCCCTCTTTATTCAAATACAATGTTGATTCTGCTGTCACAATTCCAATACAGTTTAAGTCTTTGTTTTTCTTTCTTTGTTCAATCTTGTATCCTATTGACAAATTTGAATTTTTTTCTGTATATTGTATCAAGTTATTTTTTGCTGTCAATAAATTAATTTATTATCATTAATTACGGCCGTGATATTCATCGAAAGAAAGCAATGCTTACTTGTAGTCCGATGTGTTGAAACACAAACGTCTAATGTTTCCAGTGAGATTCTAGCCACTATTTCTACTCTTGCTTTGTTCAATACGGAGTCAATCAGTAATAAAAAATAAGAGATATTATTTGAGAAAAATTAGCTGGCATTGACCTCAAACTATAAAGGAATGAGCTCTTGGATTTTCAGATAACAGTAAAAAAACAGTGATACATTTTCGATTTCAAAGTAACCGGAAAAAAAATTGGGTATCTGCTTTTGCTGGTATGTTTAATTGTAGTGAATTTTTCAGATTACTTTCAAAATTTCTCAGGAACTTCAACACATTCCAGTAGTGGTATTCAATACAGTAAGAATTCCTTATATTCTAACGATTTTTTGAGTCGTAATAAAAGACGATAATACCTAATTTATTTGATGATCATTTCGATATTCGACGAAAGTTTCAGAAAGAGCATTACCAATTAGAAGGCTACTAATAAAAGTATAAGTCCGTATATAAAATTTGAAAATTGAGGTTACTCTAAATCAGACGGCTCCCTTTACCTATAAAATTGCATTATCATATTCTGATAGTCCAATGGAAGTTACTCCGGCGAAGTTCAAACATATTTTGAATATTGCTGAATGAGGTACACCAAAAATTGAGATCATGAAATTTAGGGTGTTTCCATATCTCTCCGGAACCAAAAAAGCTGGAGTCTTTGCCACTTTGCCACAATTTATCTCTCTGTCTCTCACCGTTCACCAGATCCACATGCATACAGTCGAATTTTAATAGAACTCTATATTAACAAAAAATGAATTAGTACTAAGAGACGATAAACATGACTACGTTTTAATGAAGCTTGCAGTTTCTTCTTGATACGTAGGTCACGGTAATCACCTTAATTCTCACTCGCACTCAAGACAGATTAACGTTAATTTCAGCGTCAATAAATAATAATAATGCAGCGTTCTCCTAACCTTTCACGAAAAAGAGTCGCGCATTCTAACAATCACCTAAATATTCCAATGTACCCACTAGTTTGATAAAAATGTGCATACCAAACAGTGGTAACTAATCGGAAGAGATATTTTCAAACCTGTTACCAACTTCCAGTTCCTCATTTAATTTCTCACCATTGTTGGATCTATTTGCAAGATAACTGAATTTAAATCGAACTGAATCGATAATTCTCAAATTTCGAAATTACATTTCATGATAATGGGCTATCCCGAAAATTATTCAATTTCAAAATGTTCAGTTAACTTGTCAATCCAAGCATGTTGATATTGCATTGGCGGAAAAGTATAGGTGTCATTTGTTTATATTTGTCGGCAGCTTACCCCGCCGTTTATGGTCAATTCCCACAGGCTATACCACAGCCAATGTCTGCAGTTGCTCCCGCACAAAGAGAAGGTAAGACATCGAAAAAAATACATCTACAGTTACCGAAGAATTATCATCAAAATGAGCGATCTGCAACATTCCTTGTATTTCACGTTACGTGAAACCAATTTGGTTTCACTCAAAGTCATTGACAGTATTCACTTTCTACTTCATAAAAATATCTCAAACAGTAATATGATTGGGAAAAATATCTTAGTTCCCACTTCAAGGAATTAATAAATTCAATCATTTCCAAACGGAACCAAGTAGCTGAATGTGTGAGATTCACTTGCATGAAATGCTTGTTTGTGTCATTGGATAAGTTGAAACAGCTCTTCAATCTGCAGGAAAGATACTGAATATCAGATTGGAAGAATTTTTCGTAAATAAGACTCCAAATGCCTTGAAGTGGATATTATACATAGCAGCAAATGTGTTGATAAAGTACGAACTCTGTTGAAATATTGCTTCTCTTGATTTATTCAATAAACACCATTTCGTGTCATCATGAAACATAAACAGTAAATCTGATAGTTTCAACATAACTTCTGAAATATTGAAAATTAACTGTGACTCGCAATTTTTGTAAATTTTTATAGATAGAGATTGTTTTTGACCCTAGTTGTTCTTTCAATATCAATTGTAAAAACATTATAGGCATTTCAAAAACATTTTTCAACTTTGATGAAATTTGAGTGGTCTTTTCCATCTAGTACTCTAATTAGAATCACTAAATATCACATGACAGTGCCATTTTTCAACTTGCTACAACTGAATTTCTGCTAGAGGATTCATAGTAGCCTGGAAGAAACACTTTCCTATGCAAAATCTTTCAAATTTCAATATAACGATCCACCATTTCATGCGATTATGAAGAGCATTGAGTTATGATGGTTCCAGTCCAGAGTCTCTGACCACATTTCAGTTCCAGATTTTGAAGTGCAAGTCATCAAAATCACATGTCTCTGCTTACAAGATTTGTGCAAGATGTGGACATAGTTTGATCTAACCCTAATTTTACTATTTCTAACAGAAAACGGTTCTATTATATCAACTGTTCGATTATCTCTTCAGAGAGCACGAAACATATCTTTTGCATTATATCATAAAACTCTTGGATCACAGATTCGCATCAAACCAAAACTATTGAAGAATGTAACACGTTCTACAGTTTGATTTGAGAAAAGGAGACAGAAGCCTGGCATGACGAAAACCAGATGATTATAGAAAGCCGCTTGGTACTGGACTTGTTGTCCTGCCATTCCTCACTAGGTTTCAGGCTCACCTTTCTCAATAGGCTACAATTGATACCTCAGTAATATTTCGAGAGTACTAAAACAATCAATTATATTAACGTTTCAGATATTTTCAGCATATTTGGATTCTTTTAGAAATCCAGGTTGGAGTAAAACTTGTATATTCAATATATACGTATTTCGTTTATACCCATTTTCGATAACTGTGCAATTCTGGAAAAGAATATCTACATTTCATATATGCCTAGGAAGTGACTATTTCTTTTGTAACTTTACCCACGATGTTGCATATCGAAATGTTATTTGTTAAATGTTTAATATTGCATTGAATGTTACCGCACTGGCTAGCCACGTTAAATGCCTATTTGTTATAGATGTTGTGTCATTGGTATAGGTATTTTCAATTTCCAGTCGGAAAGTGTAGCCTGTTTGGAAGTTTGGATATATTTTAGCAGACAAGTGGACGAAACAGCAGCCTGCTGCCAAAATCAAAATAATTCGATGTGCTTCCATACATAAATTTATAAACTTTGGATTAAATTAAAATATGTAATGGAAGAAAGAAATGTTATGATCTGGGATATCACATGCAGACGTTTGCCTTCATTTTTAGTTTTGAAAGGAATATCTTCTGGAGAAAAAGCATACATTCAATAAAAAAAAAATTCATTCATTAAAAAAATGTTAAGGATTTTTACTACACCATCATCGTACATAAAATGGAGAAAAATCCTGAAAACATTCCTTTTACAATTCAATAATGATATAAGATCCAAGTTTCTGAGCCCTGTGCGATTAAGAGATTTTTCGGTCGATGGTTTTGAGAGACCAGCATAATATTGAATTATTATTATTTCAGATTACAATATAATTTGCCTCTAAATACCTTATAGGAAGCACCTCAGATCTAATTCAATACCAATGATAAAATAGATGTCTAATTTCTTACATCTCAATATTATATATAACTTTGAAATTATAAGGGGCAGGTTCAGAATTTCATTAATTTGCTTCAAGGAATAATGAAGGGTCTTGTTACCTCAGTAAACATTTTGTTAACTCAATATTTTCGCCAGGTTTTCGTTCCACATTGAAATAATATTTTCATCTAATTAACATCAATAAGTATTCAAGAATCACTTCATTGGGAGATTTTTACTCAACAGTTTTTAAAAAATGCAACACGTGTTTCGCTATACAGCAGCTTCTTCAGGTGTGTATAGACACGCCTAAATAATCTATTGTATAGCGAAACACGTGTTGCGTTTTTGTAAAACTGTTTAGTGAAAACCTCACAATGAAGTGTTCCTTGAATACGTTATGGATTTTCATCAAGTCGGCAAATTCTATCACATAACATCAATGAGTTTCTCTCTTTCCGAACCCTATCCATAAACACTACATATTATATCCTTAGCCAATTTTTATTTGTTTATTTTCCA
Organism: Leptinotarsa lineolata; assembly: GCA_015342045.1. Lineage (NCBI taxonomy): Eukaryota > Metazoa > Arthropoda > Insecta > Coleoptera > Chrysomelidae > Leptinotarsa > Leptinotarsa lineolata. The sequence goes on from WOGR01003019.1 coordinate 14,751, forward strand.
TTCACCTGGATATTTATTTTATTTTAGCTTACCGTCTGATTGAGCATCCAGGCAAGTATTTCATAAATTTTCTGGAATACCTTGATTCAAAATTAACATTACTTTCTTCCAAAGTAACTAAAATAAATATTGCTTAGCGAATGAATGTATACATTATAAAGAAAATTTGAAATTGAATATTGATGAATATATTTTTTTCTATCCACAGGTTGTTCTATATCCGGTCCTGAAGGTTGTAACCTATTCATATATCATTTACCTCAGGAGTTTGGGGATGCTGAGTTGATGCAGATGTTTCTGCCTTTTGGAAACGTCATCAGCTCCAAAGTTTTTATCGACCGTGCCACAAATCAGAGCAAATGCTTCGGTAAGTAATAAATAATTGGTTTTTCTTTTGAGTTTTTAAAATACATCCTTTGAAAATTTTTGATTTTGGAGAATTTAAAGAGTTTAAGGAATCCTAATCAGATCAATTTGTCTCCTAAAACTTACAGGGTATATTTCAACATAATCTGTAGAATCTGTTAAAAAATCCGTTGAAATATGTTTTTCCATTAACCAGTTTTTCCGGTAACCAGTAAATTCCAAACACCATGTCTATTTAATAGAATTTAACGAAATGGAGAATAGTGATTATAGAGAATTTAGTTCAGCATCAAAAATTTTATCTGTTCCAAATTTCCTCTTCATTATTTCACTATCGACAATGAATAATCATTTATACATAAAATAAACTATTTATGCCAAACAAAAGTATTCTTTATTTGAATTTTTTTTAAGAGAATGAATGAAAGCTCCGGTTGAAAGAGAAACGAAAACAGAATTGTTAAAACAAATCTCATAGTAATGATTTTCCACATATATTTTTACTAATTTAATATTTCCTCGTTCAATTTTAGATTTGCAATCAACTAGGCTTGACAGGTTCGAAATTTGTCAATGGAAATTTTTCAAATTCGTAGCTTCCCAAGTTCCAAAAAATTATATTCTATCTTTTTCAAATTTGATCCCTTCAGAATTTATCAAATTCATCCGGAATGGAACTCTATATGAAAAAATATCAGTCACTTCATGTACCTACAAGTGTAAGTAAATCGTATGGTTTTTTGCCGCAGATGAAGATTGGGATCTGTGTATAGACTAGTCTTTCTCAAAGTAGGCGATTACGCCCTCTTGTGGGCGCTGCAGGCCTAAGGGGGGAGTAGTAAAGGGCACAGAAAAAATTGGGGGGCGTTGAAGCGGTTTAGGGGGGCGATGGATGAATTTAAAATGTTTTTTTTTTGCTTTTAACCCAAACTTTACCGCTCCTTTACGCTTAACGCGCGGCGCGTTTCCTCGTGCAACGCCATCTAGGGGACTAGACAGTAACTATTTCTTGTCCGATAGTTGTCGAACTGTACAATAGATGGCGGTAAGCTTCAATGCGGAGCAAGAAGTTTCTGGTCTCCATTTCCGAAAGTACTAGGCCCGCCCGCTGCCTCATATAAAAGCGCGCGCGCCATCCAGCCAGTAATGTCATTCGACCATATTACGAAAACGGGTGAATTTAGTTAGCGACTAGCTAGGTAAAGTGCTGTACGCGCGATGTTGAATATTGTGAGTGGTGTCATTAGTAAGTTTTTAATACTCGATTCTTCACTTCGGCATTTTTGGAGACAAAATTTTGTTGGAAGCTAAAAAAAAGAAACGGCACTATAGCGCGG
>WOGR01003020.1:0-16447 GCA_015342045.1 Leptinotarsa lineolata
ATAGGAGAAAGTGAGAGAATTTTTCGAATCAATTTGAGTGATTTTCCAGTGGATCCATTGAAAAAAAAACATACAAATATTTTCCCTTTATAATATCAGTTCAAATCAGATAAAAGTTCTACTTTTGCCATGTTATCCTCGAATGTAATGAAAAAGTTGTTTATTTTGACGAGATCCACCACATACTTCCTTTCTGTGATGTTCTCAACAACTTCACATAGCGCCCTAGGAGCTAAGTAATATGCATCGATATAAAAAATTGTAAATATGTCGAAAACAATCACATCCAGCGTTGTTGAGAAGATTTCCCTTTTTTTCTTGGAAAAAGTGTGGGAATTAGGTTTTTTTTATGAAAAGTACCAAAAGTTTACTGTCAAAAAAGTTAGGATAATAATGACAGCTTACGCAGCGCCCTCTAGATGTTATATGAAAATTAATACGATTTCCCACGTCAAAAAAAACCCCGGGTACTGAATTTCGTGCAATACACTTATTTTTTGTAGGAGTTATTTTCGAAAAGCGAATAATAAACTTTAATTTCAACACCCTGTATCCCCGAAACGGATCATTTTTGGACACAATTTCATATAGACTTCTTTTCTTGAAATTGTCTCAGGAATACGTCACTTGAATATTTTAACACAAATATGTTACACCCTGTATAGAGTAGAATGTAGTAACTGTCCAGCAGATTATACAGTCCAGACAGGCACATGACAGATGAAAAATCAGCTTTATATGATTGGACATCTACAAGAAACAAACCACACAATGAATGAAGGAAACATGAAAATTGTTCATACGTGTGATAAAGGAAGGGAGATGAATCAACTTTTTGAAAACTATCCATATATGGGATAGAATATAATTATATTTGATTGTTCCTTCGCTAGTAACCCCTCGCGGTTGATGCGGTTATTTTGTAATAGAGAAATTTAAAAATATTTGATATCTTGCCGAAACTTCGCGATGATATCAAAGACGAAAAGATGATGATCTGGTATAACACTCGGCTACCAACCGACCATCACCGCCATCCTATCAGGTAATATAAGAGCTGGACCAGTTCTAGTAAACAGTAATAACAAATATATCTATATCAGTCATTCCCTGAAAAACAAACGAATGCTTCTGAAACATATTTTCACGAACTGTTCTAAATGAATTCAGGGAGAACGATGAGTTGACAAATTAATTTTATTTCGCTACACCAAGTTTGCCTGATTCAAAACAGAATCTCTCATCGCAATGCTTGTTGAGAAACTCATGTTATTTATTCTCATCCTGTTTTTCTCCATTTCTGAAGATTTCCGTTCGCAGTCCTGGCAAAAACAAAACTCTCACAGCAAATAAACAATACACAAACCGAGCAGAAGTATTAGAAAGTTTATGCAACTTCCAAAGGCAACAAACAGCCTTTGAAATTCGCGAAGAGTAACAGACTCTTTAGCTAATTGAAATTTTAAGTTAAACAAGTCCCATCAATCCCTTTACAGAAACGCTTTGAAGTGTTAAATTTGTGTGATGTACCAAATGGAATTGGTCTAGGTGCAGTTTATTTGGTTCCTCATTATTTATTTTGTACTTATCTTTGAAAAAAGAAAGTTAGTTTCAATTATTTTTCCAGTACACGCTGGAAAACTTTGAGGAGGAGGAGAATTGTTGTTACAATATTCGTCAGTCAGAAAAGACTTTACCGCATGTATTTATTTTTGTCACGACCAAGCTATTTATTAGTGGTAATTTTTTGAAGTGAAAAAATTATGAAACAACAAAAAAAATCAATTGGCGCTCCGGGGCAACTTGAATAATTCCAGTGGCGCAATTGCTTTTTCAGCTGCAGGAAAACCTGCAGCTGCCAATGTCCTCTCGTATATTCATAAGAACTTTTTTTTGAACGATCTAACGAATCACTTTGTATCTTAGTATACTTCTTATATTTTGGTAGGTGTTTCCATCTAGGATTCCATTTTTCTCCAGTGTTTTAATCTGAATGAAACATGTGAAAAGACCTTCCAAACCCTATAATAACACTAGTTTACAGCCAATTTGCGACTGTGATGCCAAAGGCAGTTCTTTGTTAATTTTTGGTCCCTAAATGCGAAAATGAACAAATGCGAAATTTCATAACACAAAAGATTTCTGTGTTGAAATTTTTTCCATAAAAATTTAATGAACACGACATTCCAAAGCTTTTCCCCTGAATTGAGAAAATTGTTTAAAATCTGGCAACACAGCGGCTCTGCCCAGTATTCGCATCTGCTTCCGCTATATATGTAACGCCGCTTTTCGAACTTCCGATACTCGAAGTTTCCAAAAAATACCAGAAATACGGGACCGCTATAAAAGTAGCAGGTTGACAATCGGATCATCAATATTGGTTTAACACTAGTAGTGTTGAATTAGTATTAGAGAAGCGAGGTGAGCAAACACCCGAATATTATGAGTATTATCTTTGTGAATGAAATGAGTAGACTCCTGTAAACGCAGTATCACATATTATTCGAACTCGACGTACGCAACAGTATAAAAATTTCCAAAGTACAGAAACGTGGCTGCGTTAATCCCGCAGATAGTTTTTGATACATATGTGGTCAGTTCACTCCTCAAAGGCAGGAATGGCCAATTGATCAAATGACCAAAGTACCTTACCATAAGTATTTTGGATTTGTTGTTGGTGATCAAGATCGGGATTGGGCTGATTTTTCAAGAAAGAGCAAATACAAAATTGTATATCCGAATATTCCTTCGGCAATAAAGCCGGTTCTTCATGGAGAAGGTTTACCAGTACCAACACCCCCGGCAAATTGGGAGGAAAATTTTGATATGTATGATGACCAGGCAGGTTCCGATGATGTGCCAGAAAAAGACGGTCCTTATTTTCCCGAGAGTGAAAAAACTACCCCATTTGATCGAACAACCTGAATTAAATGACCTAGTTCGGGACCTCCACTTGCCCAAAGAGAATGCTGAACTATTGGGGTCTGGATTACAACAATGGAATTTACTAGCCCCTAAAACCGAACTAATAATATTTAGGAACCGTATCCTCGTTTTTTACTTGATGGAAAAATTAGGATTTGCACATAACCCGGATGAATGGCGTTTATTAATAGATTATTCGTCTAAAACAAGTTTAAAAGCCGTTCTGCTTCATAATGGTAACAAGAGACCCTCTATTCCTCTTGCACATGCAGTTGCCATGAAGGAAACACACGAAAGTATGTCACTTATGCTAAATGGAATAAGTTGTAATACGTATAAGTAGCAAATATGTGGTGACCTAAAAGTCATAGGACTGTTACTAGGTCTTCAGGGCTGATTTACGAAGTTTTGCTGTTTTCTTTGCCTTTGAAACAGTAGAGCAACATAGAGCCATTATTAAGTAAAAGACTGGCCTCCGAGAGATAAATATATTCCAGGTCAAGCTAACGTGAAGAATATACCTCTTGTTGATCCCAAAAACGTTTTGTCACCTCCATTACATATTAAACTGGGGTTAATGGAAAATTTTGTGGAAGCATTAGACAAAGAAGGTGATGCGTTCAAATATCTTAAACAATCATTTCCAAAAGTAAGTGATGCAAAGCTCAAAGAAGGCATAATTGTTGGACCACAAATTAGAAAAATACTAAGTGATCAACAGTTTGATCAAAAATTAAGTAATATTGAAATAGCTGCGTGGAGTTCTTTCAAAAAAATTGTTTCGGAGTTTTTAGGGAAAAAGAAAGTAGAAAATTGCGAAACACTTGTAGAAGAACTACTTGAAAACTACTGCAGAATGGGATGTCGCATTTCTCCAAAAATCCATTTCTTGCACTCCCATTTGAATTTTTTTCCAGTGCTGTCAGTGACGAACAAGGAGAAAAGTTCCACCAAGACATACTTACAATGGAGCAACGTTACCAAAGCGGATGGGATGCAGCAATGATGGGGGATTATTGTTGGTTCTTTATGAAGGCAAACTATGGAACATATAAATAAAAGTCAACATTTGCAAAAAGGTTATGCACAAACGACTTCATTTGAATGATTATTCATGTGTATTGTAAATAAAGTCTGTTATCCTCAAAATATATCGTTTTTTTTTCTTGTTTTGATCTTATATTTCCCTATAATATGTGAAAATTTTTGTATAAAATGAAAATATTTATAACTCAAAATCTATACGTGATGGAAAATGTTGGATGTTGAATTCGCAGTTAGGAAGCTTTGAACTCTCATGTAAAGCCATTATAATATTAGTCGCATTTTTTTTCTCATTCTCACTAGTGATAATCAGACTACTACATACTGAACATACCAGATATGGTAAAAAAGTGAAATCATTGCTTCTTTTATTTACTTCCTTTGTTAAAACAACCGCAGTTCTAACATCCACCATCTGGAAAGTATTTCTACGAGTCGAGCGTTACCGTGCGTAGCGTAGAGGTGTACTACCTCTTTAAAATAAATCCCCAACTATTATCGTTGCCAACACATTCAACTGAAAGCAGTATAACATTCATCAATTCATTATATAGATATTCCGACACGGCCGCAATTGTCATCGAATTTAATGTTTTACATTCAGCAATAAACTAATGAATATCTCCATGAAATCCCAAGAAAATATCGAAATGCCTGACCCTAATCGAGTTATGATAGAAAGTGACAAGGTCTCCAAGAAATCGGCTGAATCTACAGAGATACGTTCTACCACAACTAGCCAAATAAAAAAATCCAAACAGAGAATTACAAGTTTGGAGATGAAGAGGAATGCAATTAAATAGGAAAACCGACGAGAATTACAAAAGAGCATAAAAATCCAGTACGAGCTAGAAGGAAAAACGTGATCTCAAAAACAATCTGCCACTTCTGAAGATGCAAGAAAAGCTTCAAAATGCAGAGTTGGCAAAAAACAACTTTTCTCAAGATTCACGTAAAAACTTGAGTGAAATATCAAAACGCGAGTGAGTAGCAAAATGGATAAATTACATTCCAGATGAATTGAATGGGATTGTTCGGGGAACTGATCACTCCAATATAACAAAAAATAACTGTGTCAAAATAGCACTTATGACTCAAGAAGAAGTGTTACTCAAGCTACTCCATCTATGAATAATCGAGTTGAAACCAAAAAGTTGCAGATACAGTTTATAGAAAATAACTCTTCATATTTTGACATAAAATCCAGAGAAATGGCCACTATTTCACAAGCAACTCACTGATTCACGAAATTACTGCGGTTATTCTAACGAAGATATTATGTTGAAACGACATCTCCAAGGTGAAGCAAAGTCTTTGGTTGCTGAAATGTTACTGACTGCTCATAATGTAGACTTAGTAATCCATGCTGTACAAAGAAGATTTGACAAACCAGAATTCATTATTGAAACCATCATTACAAAAATGAAATCTATGCCTTCCGTCAGAGATGACAATATGGAAAAGTTGATTCAAATGTCAGTAGAAGTAGATAACATGGTATCCATCATCTGCAGAATACTCAATTAGTCAAATAACTACTCATTGAAATTCCTGATTCAGTGAAATCTAATTGAAGAGAAATTGTTTCATTTGAAAAAGTGATCTGGCCCTGGAAAATTTCTCTTCAACTATTTTTAATGCAGCCTGTTATGTTAGTTCGCCTTGTAAATACTACAAATTTGAACAAAGGTCGTATGAAGGTACAGAACATAAAAGACTTCTCAGTACTCCCGATTGAAAAATGCAACTACTGTGATAACTTTTGTCTACAGATGCGAGCTGATGATATAGATGGTGGAAAGTTGTTAGAGATGCAAAGTTATATTTTTCTTGTCTAGAAAGTGAACACTTCAACTTCAATTGCAAATACAGAATAGTGGAATTCAGGAGAGAAGCAGGGTTCAAGACTGGCGTACCCAGTCGACTGAGTATAGCAGATCATACTACCAGATCATCTAAAGAAACCATGATATGTGATGATTGGTTATATGGTCCCAGGTCCCAACCTGAAGTTTTTTGGCCTGTTGAGGATTCAAAAATGACAAAAGATGAAGATGAAAATTCCATGAAAGAGGTACAATCTGTAAATAGATGACATAGTCATACAAACATATGAAATAATTTTCCCAGATATAGATATCTCAAAATGATATATTTATGTCTGCTTCATTCAAAAATTCAATATGGTACCTTCTAATAAAATTTGATCTGAAACCCTATAAAAGGCAATTGAGTGTATCTTCTAACACCATTTTTTGAAGCAACTTCAAAATTATACAGATCAAAAAATTTTTCAGAGCTTGACTAATGAAGATATACCTTTTTTTTACACGACAAACAATATGAAGAAACATTCCTCGATATTTCATATAGCTAATCCAGAGACTCATAAGTATGGTACTAGGCAATGCAGTTATTTGAAAACTGTAAAAATTAAAACTGAATTTGGGAGAAAATCATCATAATCGCATGGAATAACCATTTACAACAGTTTACCTACTGAAGTTGAATCAACTAATTTCCTGACCAAATTCAAAAATGATCTGAAATAAATATTATATCCTGAACAACAAACTATTTTTGTTTCATTCATGGACTTTTTTTCAATAATCCTGATTCAATCATAAAATTTGTTTGCTAATAATATTGATGATGTATACGTATGATTAATTGTTTATTTTTTGTCTCTCTACGAGTATAAACGTTATATGTAGCTTGAGATCGATAAACGTTAATGATAAAAAGACAATCAGAATATTACTACAAATGATCAAGGCATTTTCATAACAATCCAAGGAAGTTTTCCAGTCTTCTTGAAATGGTAATAGTCGTAGACGAGTTTTCCCAAAACAAAAACTATGAGGCTTGCTAATATTGCGTTCAATAAGTCCAAACCCTCTTGGAGGGAATATTCAGTTGATAACCTACATACGGAGCTTCTTGATAAATCAACGATCTGAAAAATAGAAATCAGTATATTGTAGCAGTAAGCAGCATGTTGCTGATATTCACAGGTAAGAGTGAGTTTTCATCTCCTTCCACATAAGAGCATTTCACATCTTGAATGTCCTTTATTTGCCGAGCATATTTCTGTAGAACCAGTTCCTGAAAGAAAATATTATTTTGAAATTATTGGGGCTAACATTTGTTTTGAAAGCGTAGTGTCTGACAGATTGATTATGGAAAGCATCGACTGAAGATTTGAATCTTACTATCAAGTTGTTGAAAAAGTCTATTTTAAACTGTAATTAATATCTCAGTGAATACTTATTCAATTTGATTGGAATAAGCAACATTTGAATTAGTGCACTTTTGCCAACGTAACACAAGTCGATTAATTCCGTCAACATGGAAATTGTGTTCAAAATTCGATGAAGCCGATGAAGGTCGTTTTTGTCTGGTCCTGATTGGCGAAGGTTCTACTGGTGAGGAAGTTTCCGGAGTGTTCGAAAATATGATAGTTGGTTGGGAGAGGTGGAGAATGTATGGTGGGTGAAGCAGAACTTCAACGCTCAATTAGTTTAATTGTCGAAGCAACCAGTGCCGGCTGGTGATGGCAGAATTTTCGATACACTCCGTCGATTTCCCAAGAATAGGACTCTGCTATGGTTTGGTCCGGTTGCAGAAAGTTATAGTGAATCACACCAGTTGCTGATCACCATACAGTAACCTTGGTTTTTTGGGGAGTTTTCGCTTCTGGAAAGTGCCTGGTTCGCTTTTCGGTATCAAACCACGTCCTGAACGTCTTCTGTTCTCATAGAGAAGCCACCTTCAAGCACACGTGATGATCCGATACCAAAAAGGTTCGTTAGTTGCGCAAAAGCGAAGAAAAACAGACTCCAAAACGTAACAATTTTTGTCTATCGTTCAAATTGTAGGACCTTTTCAGTACGTTTTGAACTTTCAAGAACCGTATGGGAGCTGAAGCCCAGTTCTTCCGCAATCCCACGCACTGTTTGTGATGGGTCAAACTTCACCAGTGTCCTCAAATTTCCGTACTGTATTTCTAAAGTTCTACCACTTCGTGGCTAATCTTCGAAGCTAATCTCCGGAAACAAATTTCGCAAACCAACGTCGAAAAGTGCGTTTAAATCAAAAACCTCATGAGAGCTGAAGCCCAGTTTCATCGCTATCTCACACACCATTTGTGATGGGTCAGTCTCCACCAGGTTCCTCAAATTTCTGCCCTGTTTTACTGAAGTTCTACCACTTCATGGCTCATCTTCGAGGCTTCAAAACTCCGGAAACAAATTTCGCAAACCAACGTCGAACAGTGCGTTCAGATCAAAAACCTCATGGGAGCTGACGCCCAGTTCTTTCGTAGATGGTAGATGCTGGTCCCTCCCGGAATCGCCCGGTGAGATACCATCGCAACGACTTAGGTAGCGTGAAGTTGCTTTCAAGCTAACGTTTCGTTGCTGTGCCGCTGTTTCCGGTTTCAATATCTCCCCAATCGGATCTCCGGACATCATCCTGCAGAAGTTATTCGAAAACCACAATTCCCGATAGACAGCGGGGTCCTCCTAACAGCCGTCCACAGGGAAATAGCATGGTGAATGCAGTTGCTAAGAGGCTCATTAGCAACTTAAAAAAGACATATGTATGAGACGAACTACGAGTAGATGGGTAGGTTTCCATGCACCAGAACAAAAAACTGTCTCTCGATGCGCTTTTCGCTAACCAGTGTCATCACGATATGACTGAAACTAAGTCTCAGAAGTAATTTGGAGCTTTTATATACATCTGGGCTTACTGTTGCTTTCGATAAAGAGCATTATCAAATGATGTTAAGCAGATGAGTGTCAATAATGAATTGTCAGTATTAGTTATTATTTCATTTTGTTAGTGTATTTTACTTCCTATTCATAAATTATTGTTCAATAACTAAGAAAGCTGATTTCTACCTGCAATTATTACATAGTACAACGAACAATGGGATGTAACAATTGTCGATTTCTTTCGAAGTCATCTGAAAACCTGTTGTCAGATATCGATCTCATGGATTGCAAACAACCCCGTTGTGTGGACCTCTTTCAATTCCATCATCCATTCAAAAATCGAATACTCATGACTCAGTACTGATTGTAGATAGTTTTGAATGTATCAGCAGTATAATTATAGTACGATTCGATAATAATAGGCACTAAATTCTCAGAAATATTATTACATCAAAACGAAAACTTTGTTGTTAATTTTGTGATTCTATATATTTTATTGTCATTTGTCAATTTTGTGATTCTATATATTTTATCATCATTTCCCCTCATTTGTTTGGTATAATTTCTATACACCACTGCAAGAGACAGATTCAGGTAAAAATGTCAGTCATTTCCAAGAATTTAGTGCCTACTATTTTGGAATTATAGTATAGTGTCCCAATTTCTAAAATAACTGCACGTCATCCAGAATGAAACAAGAAATATTGAGATTCAAAAATATCAAAATTCCTTCGCAGGTTTTCCGATTAAATAAGCATTGATCATAATAAAAATTCAAATATTTGGAAAACATTTTGTGTGTTGATTAATTTTTTGAATATTTTTGAATGATTTCGGCTCCAATTGAGTTCAACCAGAAAATAAACTATGGAAAACACATTACCTGAAAACTGGGAATAAATAAGCAATCACATCTCCAAGGATTTCCGCCAAGATAAAGCCTAAGTCCATCAGGCATGTGTCTATTTTTCATCAGTGCATTATCAAATGCAAATGAAGGTAACTGGAAAAGAAATTTGATTAAGTGTGATGGAGGAAGTCGTTCATTTTTGCACATCAACCTCAGCCTTTCTTAAGAAATATTAATGAAGTGTAAACACTTCACCTGAATTTCAATTCTATATTACGCCACTATTGAAAGTTACGAGATGCTAAAAAATGAATTCTAATTATTTGAGACCTGATGTTCATATTTCCATGAAATGAAAGTTATGATGATGTTTCTCCATCAATGAAGTACACAGCTTTGTCAAGGTTTGAACTTCTGACTGTATATTGAGTTATTCTAGTACGTTTTTGGAAAACATTGTTAGATTCAATGGCAACACTAGTATTCTAACGCATCTCGAAAGTAACATTATCAATAACTTTCAACTTCGTGAACTACATCATCTTCAAGTTGATACGTTTTATTTCAGTATTATTCAAATAACATTTCAGAAACGCAAATTGCAGAATAATAAATGTTCCTCACCTTTGATAACTTGTTTCCTCTCAGAGAAAATGCTCTGAAATGGGATAACCAGTGAGATCCCTCCAAATTATAAATGCTGATGATCTCGTTATTGTCGAGATACAAATCCCACAAAGATTCATACAAATCTGAAGTTTTCAGAACTTTCAAATCAGTTATATAATTTCCTTCTAAGTGTAATATTCTGGTATATCTTGGAATTTGTTGCGGCAATTCAGTGAGACCTCTGCCTGAGCAGTTGACCATTATTATGGGATATAGTTTTCCAGAAATTGGATCCACAACAACTTTTTCCAGTGAACAATCACAGGAAGTTGTGCAGTTTTCCTTTATATCCTGTAAAATTAGTGAATTATCATTCTAATTGAGAAATAAAGTTGAAATGAAACATTATGAATGCCTTCGCTAAGATGGCTGCATCTGACTGAACCAGATTCACAATATGAAATCATTGACTTAGAAAACAAAACGCCTCATAACACTTCAATAATCTCATACATTTATAAAAGTGATGAGAGACGAAAATACAGTTACTAAAGGAGGAACAACAAACGGTTAGTAATTAATTCAGGGTGATTTTCAATAAAATGGAAATGCCAAAAAATTATTGGAGTAAACTTGGATCTAAACAACACTAGGCAAACAAGGATATGATAATAATGTATTGTACTCATGAACCCTTTGTTAATGAATCATTTCTCAACTTCATCAACCTTAGCACGCACTTCTTCTTGTAACTACTCGTATTTTTTTATTTACGGGTTTTGTCTTTTTCGGGTACGGTAATCTCCGCCTCCTCTATGTTGTTGGTAACATGTGAATTTTTCGGGCGTTAATGACTTGTTATTTCTTTCTTATGTTGGTGACTTATGTCTCTCCATGAAGCCATGGTCATTTCCAAAATTTCATATGCAGGTGCTTTAAATTTTCCTTATTTCGATGATTTGTATGAGCTTGCTGACTTTTTCCCTCAACGTTACTTCTTTCGAAAAAGTATTTTTGGGTATCTACCTAGCCTCAATACTTGGCATCTTGATATCCATTAACCCTTCGGTCAAAATCTATACTCCAAACTACTCTATAGACTTTTTAAAGTTTGGAAACGAGTCAAATTGATTAGTCTCTCAATATCTACCCCATACTTCTGCAAGGATCCCTGTGATTGTTGATTTCAGCTCAGAAGTGTATTAAAATTTATTAGTAGTAATTCAAAATTCAAAAAGTAATACCAATTATGAAACAGCAAAAAAATCAATTGGCGCTCCGGGGCGACTTGATTGATTCCAGTAGCGCATTTGCTCTTTCAGCTGCAGGAAAACCCGGAAATACCTGCAGCACTACTTCATCTGGAGATCTTGATCTACCAATGTCCTCTCTTTTATAAAACAAAATGTAGGGTGTCTCCAGAGGCTCCAATAAATTCAAGATATCACCAGAAAATTTTGTGACACGATATCGTCTAACTTAAACCAGTCCGTTTCATCCTTGACCAAAGCGTAATAATGACCAGACTCAAGCTAGAACCATAGTAAACAATTACTGCATGAAGATTATGATAGTGATCTGCTATATTGAAGTGTTCATCTTCGTAATCTTCGTAAGAGTTTGGTGCTTCTGTATGAGATTGAGTCATGTTGGAAGAATTTATTAGTGTTATCATTAGATTGACTGGTGCCTCAGCTATACTTGTTGTCTCATAATAGTCAGTTAGTTTGGCGCAAATTTGGCAATACAGTTGATCATCATCCGTTAGAAGTTCTCTATTCAGATGATTTAACAACAAGCTTTGCACGGACTGATTATCAGTCATAGTAAGAAACACTAGTGTTGAAGTTCCAGAAAGTCACATACGTTTTTGCTAACACTCAAACATGTATTATAAAATAAATTAGTGAGATAGACTGTATGGAAGCATTCAATTCAGAGCAGTCAGGAGTATTGAATCTGTTATTTTCCTTTGTTCACGAAGAGTATTCAACAAGAACCCCAAGAGTTCGGAACAATCCTCTTGTTGTCCTGAAGAGTATCTAGTGTACTTCAAAGACTTTAGGAAATCAGTTAGTGAAAAAGATGATACATTTTTACGAAACTGTAGCTGCATGAACAGATGCTAGAGTTTGCTGAATAAGTAGGAAACATTCTCGTTCTTGTTCATCGTTGAAACGTCGTCCTTGAAATTCATCGTCATGAACAACACTCATAAAATGCTATTCATGTAGCAAGTGTTTCCTAAATTATCTGAACCAATTTTCTTCGCAAGATTTTCAGGACAACTGTCTACTGATTCGCAAGAAAAAAAAGGTTCCAGAGAATCTGTATCAGAATCATTTCTCGAGCTCAGAAGTTGGCTTTGATAATGTTATTGTCCATAACGCTTTATCATAGTTCCTGCAATACTTTGATGAAAATTTCAGCTGCTTTTCGATATATATTTCCATTGCTTGACCTCGCAGTACCAGCACTTGTGTTTGTGTGTGCAATGGCCTTTTTTATTCGACTATTGAATTGTCGACGATGTCTGGTACGCGAAAGTTGAAGGCTTCATCTTCTACTTTGTGAAGGTCTCGTGACTGTTGATAGTGAGGTTGTTCTCATTGGGGCAAATGTGCCCTGTCCGAGCGCAACCAATTCGCCATCTCGTTTTTGTTTTTTGCTCTTGTATTCACTATAAGCTACTATTTTATACCACCACTGTAGCTATTACCAATGTCTATACATCTTTGTCTTTTAATAAATAAATACCTACTAGTTTTGCTCCTTAAAATGTGATAACTTCATTCGATAACAAATCACGAATAAATATTGTCAATGAATTATATTTTATAATCATCGCACTTATTTCAGTATTTCATTGTCACTGTGGGCGTATTATAAATGTTGAACCTCTTGCTTGATGAATTTGAGAGGAAACTCAAGAGGAAGAAACTAGTAAGTCGAAAATAATGGAAAATATACAAAAACACGTCAAGCTCTAAACTGAAAGGTTTATATTTTTAGAAGAAATTAATTTTTGAGAAAGAAAGGTTCACTATTGTATTCCAAATATTCGTTATGGAATTGAATCAGATATCATTCACAGGATTACTACACATTATAATAAATGAAAGAAGTAATATTTCACTCAACACATTTTTGATATTTCACTGGGTATGCTAGGAATAGTAGATCTTACCATATATTCATCAAAAGATTCATTAAAATATCTACTTGAATACTGAGCTTTATACTGTACCTTCAAGTACGAAGCAATATTAACCAGCCTTATTCCTGGATAAGAAGACTCCGAACATTTCAGTTTATTCAAATCCTTCACTACGGATTTGTCTAGTCGAAAAAACCAATCAAAATCTTTGGAGCAATTCCATGGGTTATCTATAAAAAAAGTAAAGTGCTGGTAATCAATCACAACAATATTTATTTGAAATACCCTTCAATTTTAAAATACATACTTTCTCGTGTAAGCCTTGACGAGCCTTACACGAAATCTATCTACTATTCTGATCATTCCCACATTGATTTCAATTCAAGAGCCACCGGTAGACAGCTGTTTCAGCCTTTTGGGCATCGTCAGTACCGAGCAGGCAATCATCGATTGAAGACAAAATTTGAACACAATAATCTTGAGTTCATTCAGGTGTGAAGCCGAGCTCCCTTACCCTTTCGGCTGATGATGTCAGAGGGACAAGTAGGGATGTGGACTGAGTAGGGAGTTCACGACGGCAAGATGGTCCTTACGGGCATCTGTGCCGCCCTTCACGCGGTTACCCCTGCCTGGCTGGGGTGGGAGGGATGAAGATGTTGTTCACCCTTTAATAGAGGATATGAAGGACTCATTCGACAGAGTCTCTGGGCCTTCTATATCGAGATGGGTCGTCTATAGCGTAATCTATAACTTCCCTGACTAGACAAAATTTGAATATTCAGAAAAAGTACTTAATGAAAATAACCGCGAAAACGCAAGGGAGACATAAGTGGAACCACCTATTGGTGTGACACCCAAAAAAACTTGCCAAGTTTTAATGTCAGTGTTGGGTGTCACACCAATAGGTGATTCCACTTATATCTCGCTTGCTTTATTTTTATTATGTACTTTTCCTGATTATTCATATTTTGACGAAGCTAGGGGCTTTGATCCGTGTATGATGCGCGCTGGAAAACCAATGCCTCTGGTCCTTGTATTGGTTAACAAGGACCAGGAACACATATTTGAGATCAAAGACCTTCTGAGCGTGAAGGTCCAGGTTGAGCCTCAACATCCAAAAACTTCAGTGGGTCAGTGCCACCGATGCCAACGGTTCGGCCACTGCCAACGCTATTGCCTGCCAATACCAATATGCGTAAAGTGCGCCGGTAGGCACCTAACCAATATCTGCAAAAAAGTGAGGACTGACCCTCAAAGTGTAACAACTGTAATGGGGTTCACACTGCCAATTATCGTGGCTGCCCGATTTCCCTAAGGCACAATGAAAAGTGGAATCCCTAACCAGAAATCCTCCTGGACACGTCCAGACCTCACAGGGGATCAGCTCCACGAGAGCTGTATCTAAGGGTGCCAGAACTTCTGCGAGGCCTATCCCCTCTTAACCTGCACCCTCGCCTCAGATGCAAGAGGGCTCAGACTTCTGCGCCAAATTGGACCAGATGAAAAATCTCTTCACTAAAGTCCTCGTGCTCGAGAAAATGTTTACGCTGAATACTAACGTGCTAGACGGAATTACCAGTGTCTAGACAACCTACGTTGCCTAGATCCCTGGAGATAGTTTTTTGGAATGCCAATGGTCGTCGTCACAAACTTGACTTAGAGAATTTCCTCGTTGAAAATAACATCGATGTGGCTCTCTTACAAAAGACATATCTGACGAACGAACCTATTGTCATTCCAAATTAGAAGTTCTTTCACAGGGAACGTGTTGGACGCGCTGGAGGAGGAGTTGGCATTTTTGTCAAACAAACCCTTCAGAGTGCTCAATACGGCATTGATGATGCCAGACTACACGGAACTGAGGCCGTGGGTGTTGAAATTCGACTGAGCAGGGGTTGTCACAGACTAATCTTGGTGTACAATCCACCGCAAGTTCGCTTGCTGCCTGAATCACTGGATGAACTGCTGATGGAAAACAACATTCCGACAATTGCTGCTGGCGACTTCAATGCCAAGTACAGACTATGGAGCAGAGCCACCAATCGAAATGGCCAAACGCTCCATGCGCACGCTGATAGGCATGCTGGGACCTACGCACTATCACGGGCAGACAAGGACTGATGTATTAGACATCGCGCTTCTTAGAAAAGCGAGTATCGCATGAGATCTTCGACGGACTGGGATGCCTTCACAGCCCAGCTGGAAGTGTTGCCTGCCTCCGTTGAGGCACTTCGCTCTCCCGACGAACTCGACGCGACAGTTGAGCGCTTCGAGCTTTCTGTGAATGATGCGTTCCGAGCGGCCACCTCCAGGGAGGAGTGTCCGCTGAAAAGCTACAACGAGCTTCCCTCTCATATCTAAGCTCTGATACGAGAGAGAAACTGCCTGAGAAGGCTTTATCAGCGAACCCCTCTTCCCAGGAGATAAAATTGCGGCAAGTAGAATGGCCAATCAAGTTGAACAGGCCAGGTGGGAAGAGGTCTTGGAATCACCCGTAAGCTCAAGGGGAAAAAGACTGCTCTCTCACCCAATCACGGAGAACGCGGAGTGTGCTACTCCCGCGCCAATAAAACGTTGGCCTTTGCCTACACGATAGAACGTCGATTCTAGCTTAACGTTAACGATGTTGACATCGACCACGATATGCTGCTGGAAGATCGGGTTCACCGTATCCTCAGGAAAGATGACCCCGATAACATCCGCCCAGCTTCTGTGAAAGAACTGAGAGGTATCATTAAAGCTGCTAATGCAAAGAAAGCTGCGGGAGTCGACTCCATAACTAATAATTTGTTGAAGAGACTTTCGGAAAACTACGTCGAATACTTGCCATACATAATTAATAGCTTGTTGGCCCCCAGGTACTTCCCCAGAAGATGAAAGCATGCGATTGTCGTCATGATCCCAAAACAGGGTCAGAACCTGCTGTTCCCGCAGAACTATCGCCCAATCAGTCTGCTCTCGTCGAGGGCGAAGCTGGCTGAAAGAGTCGTTCTGCAAAGACTCAACAGAGAAATGAAATTGAAAACCAAAATGTTCTACCTGACGAACAATTTGGCTTCAAGAGGGATCACTCCACCGAGTTACAGGCTCTGAGACTGGTCGAAAATGCCATCACAGAACTGAACACTAATAAATAAGTTCATG
>WOGR01003021.1:0-16446 GCA_015342045.1 Leptinotarsa lineolata
ATAAATAGAACATTTTTCTTCGTGAAAAATAATTTGATTTTACGCAGTAACTTATCGAGGTAAACTATAAAATTTGCCCTTTCTACACCTGTATAAAGTTCTCCATTATAATTTCCATATTTTTTCAGACTGTGGAAGGTGAAAATACCCAGAAGAAGATCGAATAAAAACTGATTTTCCCCCACAAAAAATGAGTTTCGTTCACTATCCAAAAATAATATTATGAACAAGGTATTCCATTTGCAAAATGAAAGTTAACATATTCAAAAAACACTTTATTGAGAGATTTTCAATAAACAGTTTTAGATAAACGCAACACGTGTTTCGCCATACAATGGCTTCTTCGGGCGTGTTTTCACTAACTAACTGACATGTTAGTGAAAATCTCACAATAACATGTTAGTTAGTCAGTGAAGACACGCCCGAAGAAGCCATTGTATGGCTAAACACGTGTTGCGTTTTTGTAAAACTGTTTAGTGACCATCTCACAATCAAGAGTTTTTTGAATACGTTAGTTATGGATTTTCATCAAGTACATGCCAATTCCATCATATATAAAATAAAAGTTGCTACTACTTTCTGATGGAAGAGGCAACACCGCATTGTCGAAAATGTTTTAGATGGATAGAGAATGTGCGGACATGCTCTTCATTAAAATTTGAAAGTGATCTGGGGTCTGGTCCAAAATAAAAGTCTAATGTGCCATCCACCGTGAATCAGTCTGTACAGGGTGTTCTAAATTAGGTCGGCACTATTGTCAACTCCGTTATTATTGATGCTACGAATTTGGTTGGATGGGTAAACTAGAAGTATTTTTAATGGCCTTCTCGATGCTGAAAACAAAAGGAAATTGACAGTCGGGTTTTCAAAGTTTTTCATAAAATGATATTTTTTTTTTAGGAAACACCCTAATTTCATCATGCATTTCGATTCGTAATACCATTCTGAACAACAAAGCTCATATTACCTTTCTTCCTAATGTTGAAAATGAGCGACTTACGTGGAAATATTTATTTATTTCAATATAGCTCAAAACATTTCATTGTTTTATCAAATGAAACCTCATGACTGTCCAATTCTGGTACTTATACGAATGACAATATTTTGTTACTAACATCAGAAAGAAAAAAATTGTGCTGGGATTTGAACTCGCGAAGCTCGTGATCATCATGTCGTACCACTCATTTGACACCACTGAGCTATTTGGTATTAATTTATAAAACGAAAACTTTTATTTTAAAGTCATTACACAAGTCGTATTTATTTTTTGAATCAAAATATGTCTGTAATGATAACATTGGAGCCGTTTTTGTACAGAACAGAAAATACTGGAGCGTCATTTTAATGCGGTTGGAAAAAAATGTGTTTGATTCTATAAAACAGGATTATTATGAGTAATCAAGTTGCCTTGAAACTTTGTTGAAATACTATCTGTCAAATATTCTCAAGTATATCATGACAATTTCATAAACTATTGTAACTGTCTACTACCGTCCCAATATTTTTCTAAATCTCGTTTTCCCATAAAAAAATTTTTGTTATGTTAGACTCCTACTTGCTTTGCCAGAAAAATAGCATAAGAGCACTCCAACACTACAGCAATTCGCCTAATCGGCTTTTTTTGCTGTGCTTCATCGTCGATTCAGGAACGATGAAGAAGTTTTTGAGAAAAGCAAACTGAAAAATGTTTTGTTATATTTAAAAATACAGATTTTGACGTTATTCAACGAATTCTGTGGAAACATAAGATTTCCCCATGGTCCATTTTTCTACCATGGTTCTGTGAACGAACCCAGTTACAATAATCCATCAACAAAAGTGTAGGAAGGGTTTTTTGATGATCTTGATCTGAAGGCTCGTCAGATGAACTATTTTCAGCAAGATGAAGCACCAACACATAATTTCATTGGCGTAAAAAGAATGTTGCGAGATTGTTTTGGAAACAGATGGATTGCTAGAAATGGTCCTCTTGAGTGGCCTCCTCGTTCACCAGACATAAAATTTCTGGATTTTTATTTTTGGGGATTTAAAAAAAAATGAAGTGTACAAAATAAAACATAATATTGTAGATACACTGAAAAATTATATTTTTTTATTAGTTTCTTGGGAGCTGTCTGACTTGTCCATTTCTTCCAAGTCTCCAGGAAGCACTGCAGTCTTTTGGGCTGATTGCGCTTATTTTCCTGTCTTTTCATGACACACATTCCATCAGTCTCGTTTCCTGTACTAGTTTGTACAGGTTACCTGTTGGATGTTTGTCATATTCTTCCGGACATAATTTTGTATGTCTATAAATTCTTGCCTCCTGTGATTCAGTGCCTCACATCCGCATAAGATGTGTAGTGCTGTCTCTATCCTTTCGTTGCATAATCTGCAGCTAAGGTTTCCGTTGTACAGCCCCATTTTGTTTAGGAGTCCTCTAAACAGACAGTGTCCAGTTGATAGCCCTGTAGTTGTTCTGAGCCAATCCCTACTGTATTGAATTAGATCTCCGGTTCTTTTCTCGGACGGTTACCCAATAAAGGAGAACCGTCCGAAGTACTTTTGCCCACTACTCTGTGTGATTTATATTGGTACATGTTCTAATCTGGTTTCGTACCAATGATATTGGTACCCCCAGAGCTGGTTGAGGACCCATATGAAGTTGATGATCCGTGTTTTGCACATTCATCAACTTCATCATCACCTGTGATTCCTTAATGCCCTGGTACCCAGTACAAAGTTAATTTGTTCCTGTTTGCAAATCCATTCAGTTTTTCACAGCATTCCTAGACCAGTCTCAAAGTCACCTTCGGGTTTGTCAGAGTCCCAACTGCGCTCTCACTGTCTGTTAAAATATTGATCTGCTCATTTCGTTGAGGTCTCAATTTAATAATCCTTGCACACTGCAAGATGGCATTTACTCCCGCAATTATATTAAAACTGGATAGAATTGATAACCGAATTGTGTTGGTTGAAAGCAACACGTAGTGTCAAGAGGAAGGCCCAAATATGTGGTCAACAAGAAGGCGGTGTTTTTGAATATTTACTTGATATTTCATAGCTCTTTATTCGCCAAAACAAAGAAAAGTTTTGTACTAGTGAAGGAAATGAATATTTCCACATGAATCGGTAATTTTCAACTTTAGAAAGAAAGGTGATGGGGGCTTTGTTATTGAGAATGTTATAACGAATCGGAATGCATGATAAAATATAGGGTGTTGAAAAAATACCATTTTATGAAATGTTTTGAAAACGGGACTTTCAATTTTTTCCGGCATCGATAAGGTAATTAAAAATGCTACTAGCTTGTCCATTCAACCGAATTCGTAGCATCAATATAATAACGGAGTTGGCAATGATGCCGTCTCAATTTGGAAGACTCTCTATACAGTGATGGAAAGTAAAGAAGTAGAACAAGTTGCTCACCACTGAAAATGATACATATTTGAATGTAATGTAATATTTACTTGATGGAAATTAATAACACTATACCTCAAACTGAAAAAGAAGAAGAGGAAATTCCTATTGAAAATCAAGAGAATCTATCGAAACCGTTTCGGTTGCTCAAAAGCAAAGAAGAACATAGTACGATGCGTGAGAATTTCTGCCGATACTTTAAATAGTGGGTCATTCACTTTTCCAGCTTGTTGACCTTTCCAATATGTTTTAAACGATCAAAAACCGCATGGGAGCTGACGGATTCTTTTGCCATGCCACACACCGTTTATAATGGATTAGTTTCCATCAGGTCCTAAAATACTCGTCCTGGATTACTGTGAGTCGATCACTTCGAGGCTACAATCTTCGGAACGAAATTTCGGAAACCAACGTTGAACAATACGTTTATTATTACTATCATTACCAAACGCCTGGTGAAGTTTTCGGGCTGTTTTGGCAGCACTTGGGTTCAATTTGAATCCGTAGAGGAAAATTGGCCAAAAATCGCCTAACGACATCATGTAGTAATGAGCTGAAAAGAGGCAGAAAATTAAAATTTGGAAAAAATGAACAGCATCAATGCATAAAGTACAAAATTCTCTATCGATCAGTATACACCACGACCCAGTAGAATAAATAATCATTCAGATGTGGAGCTTCAAAAACACGTGACATTAAAATGGACAAAACTTTTGAAATAACCTAATACATTGAATTGCCTGCCACAAAAAATAACTTTACTTCACAGACTCCGAACTAAAACCATCAGAAAAAACAGGCCGGCTCGAAACTAATGTTCTTCTTTCTCGCCGAATGAGCAACCTTCGAAATCCCTGTTTTAATTAATTACTGACAAAAACCGCTATCAATTATTTCCATTATCTGAGTTGGCCGATAGTTTAGGTTTACTCGACAAAAGCAAGGCGCTGTCAATTTATCCCGACATCGCATCGGCCGGGCTATCAATTTATTTTTCCCTTCAATAGTCGAAGAATCGGTGACAAGTGACAAGAGGCTTATCATGAACCTTGACAGGGTTCGAGATAGTCGGATGAATGGTATTTGTTACCGCAACGTCCAGGGAACAGGCAACTGGACAATACAAGGATTTACTTGGGAAGGATGAACGGCTGAGCAGTGGTTGCCGGAATAAATTTATGGAAAGACGACGTTGATGATAATGATATTATTCATTTGCCGTGAGTGGATCAGAGTTCTACAGCTCATATACAACTATTTATTTGCGGCAAGGAAGGTAAATAATGAAGTACTAGCCGAAAAAGATTCATCATCTATTTGCACGTTTCATTATACAGCGTGTAAAAGCCAAATGGAGTAAATTAATCATTTCGGTTACTGTACATATTTTAAAAAACTCCCAAAACACGTCAAATTTGAATTATAATTTGACATACTTCAACGGAAAAATTCTACCCCTACCTTTAACCCCCCATCGAATAACAGGTTCAACCCCCAATTTTTTAAATAGAAAGTATAGGCAAATGATATATTGTTTGAAAGGTCTCTTTATTTCCTATTTGAAAATGATATTGCTTTCGCATTTATTGCAACAATTGAGGAAAAATAAATCAAAATCATGTGGTTACCGAAATTCAATGAAATATACTCAAACCTTGATGCAATATACTCGAACTCATTTCATGTTGAAGTATTAATAATAAGAAAGTGAGCAAAAACCATATTTTCTTTTTAGTAAATGATTTTCGTAACAACGTTAGTTTAAAACGCTTTGTCAAATTGTTTTGTATGTTAAAACATTAGTTGTCAGTATTTTAATTCAAATTCAAAGTTCGTCAACTTCAAGTCTGATAAATGGTTATATTAACGGAAATGCATGTAATAACAGTTTTACAAATGATTGGTTAGGGAGATTAAACCCGAACACAACAGAACATGAGAAATTTCCTAATTCACCGCCCATATCTCAAGGAATAATAAGCAAAATAGAGAAGCAGTTTTGCGAGTTAGGTCATGTGGGGCAGATGAAAAAAGCAACTGCCAGTGCAATGAGTGATGAATTCAAATTAGATGTGATGCTTGAGTTTGGGGAAAAATCCCAGTCATCGAGTAGACAGGCATCTACTACATTCAATGTTAGCCATACATCGATAGTAAACATATTAAAAGGAAATAAAATGCATCCCTATAAAATGATATCTACTTAAGAGCTAATGAAAGACGATTTTGATAGAAGAACTTATTTTTGTGAACAAATGATGAACATGTTGGATAACAATATCATTCAATCAGAAGACGTTATAGAGATAGAAGAACTTATTTTTGTGAACAAATGATGGACATATTGGATAACAATATCATTCAATCAGAATACGTTATGTTTTCTGATGAGTGTACTTTTTCTCTTAACAGTCATGCTCATCGGCAAAATTGCCGCTTCTGGTCAACAGACATCCTCACTGGATAAGAGAAGAACACACGCAATATTTTCAAAAGGTTTTTATTTGGGCAGGGATTGTAGAAAACCATATCATTGGCCTCTTTCTCATTGAGGGCAACTTGAATGGCGATAATTATTTGGCATTTCTTCAAAATGATATCACTCCAAGTTTAGCAAATTCATATCCTGATCCAGGGAACCCTCAAGTTCCAGTGAATACGATATGGTTTCAGTAGGATTGAGCACCACCACATTACCAAGTTGATGTTCGGCAATAACTCGGTACAACATTTCCCAATCGGCGAATGGGGAGGCGAGGATCGATTGAATGGCCAGCGCGATGGCCTGATCTTTCATCATTAAATTTCTATTTATGGGGATATGTGAAGGAAAATGTGTACAAAACTGAACCTTTAGATTTGAATGGATCAAAATTTTTGAATAGAGAAAAATACCTCGTATTTGTATTGGTTTTTACAGAAATTGAATACGCGTCGAAATGACTGTTACAGTTCTGGTGTTGCGGAATATTGCTTGTTTTGGATTTATTCTATAGATTTCAGTTTCACGTTTTAACAGTAACATTTATAGGCAATTCACAAATTTTTAACATCACACTGAATAACATTCAGAATATATTTTGCAAGTGAAAATGATATTATTCTGAGTTGAAACTGATTTCCTATATCATAAAAGAGACAAGTATGAATCATCAGACACGGATATGATTTCAAAGCAGTACAAAGGCGCGATACAATCTGTGAGTTTCTCAACGAGCTTTGAAAAACAGCTAGCTGGATCTTCCGCGGCTCTGGATAATACAATTACGCATTTCTCCTTATCAACAGTTTATTATTCGGAGAGCGAGGAGTTCCTTGAATATGTTTAAACTCCTGAACACGGCAGAGAAAGCTTTATCAGTTTTTTCGGGAGAAAAATGCCAGAATGGGAGATGAGAGAAAGCGTACATAAGTTCAGGAAAAGAAATTATTCCGGGTTTTCGTGACGTCTTTCCATATTCCATTCAGACTTTGAATGTTTTGCTTGACTTCAAGTCAGATGCGATAAAAACGAAAAGGAAGCTGTTTGAAATGGTATATAGTTATATAAATTGCTACCTCGCTATTTTAGAGATGATGGTGTTTGAAGATTTGGAAAAATAATACTGTCCAGCTCCCTAATATTTTCTGCAATTATCCTGAAATGAAACAGTTCTCAAAAGTATGAGAAAGGGATGAAAATATTTACATCCAAAATTGTGTGGAGGCTATTTTTCGGTTTTTTGGCCGTGGTCCGCAGTTTTCATGTCTGACGTTGTCTACTACGGTAGACATTATCAAGGGAGTAGTGGAGTGCTTTCTTTGTTGGGAGCATGTTCGACTACAGCCGATTTGTCGGTTTGTCCGAGTGGACATTTTTTTTGTGTTCAGAGAGACAGGTACCTTCATTTCATTCCGCAATTCCAATGTAGACTCACCCGTAGCTATAAGGAATGTGGTACACCCCGTGTGTTTTGGAGTCCTTAGCTGACTTTAGACTTTGTCTGATATTTTTTGTTGGCTTAAATATCCGGTCTATAGCTTTATCTTTGACCAACCTAACTGGGGTTACTTTGGCGTTCTCTCTCCTGGGTCATATAACTGCTCGAATTCTCCTTCGCTGCACCCATTTCCGTTGAAGGCATTTTTTAGTTGATGGAGTTTCACAGGAAGACCATCACGTTCACAGATAAGTTGTGCACTGTCAACCAACGTTAAATCCAGAGATATTTAAAAGACTCAGTCTGAGACTCAAAATACCGACCTTCGAAATTTTGTAAAAAACGAATCTTTTTCATTCGTTCGTTCATCATGTTCAGGAGAGAATACGTAAAAAGTCATATAAAAATCCGAATCCTTTCCGTCATTTCTATATGGTTTACCAAAATCTAGAAAAAGAATGTGCCACTCAGACCTATCGTAAATGCGATAGGTTCACTAACTTTTGAGCTGGCCAAATACTTGAGAACTCTAATGCAGCCATTATAGCCATTCGTTCATCTTGGAAAATTTTAAAATAGAGTAGTCCGTGAATTTTAGTTCTTGAAATATTCTCAACTGAATGCATCGATATGAGAATATAATTAAATCAAGTTTATTGATGACACATAGATGTTTGCGTTCTGAAATTCAATTTTTTTCTTCATTTCATCACTTTGAAAAAATAATCAGTATTCGAAGTAGTTGAAGAAATTTATTCTGTAAAATAGTGTACAAAATTCACGATAATCAATAACAATTGATTTTAATCATTATAACCAATGAAATAGTTTCAAAGGCTCAAATTTTTGCAAGTTTCACGCACAAGCATAATTTTTGAATGCTTTCTTAATGAATGTTTTGATTATTTACGATGGAATAGTATATATTGAAATATATATTATTAACACTATAATATATTTTTTACAAATAATCTTAGTGAATGAACATATTGCATTTTATATAGCTTTGTTATTTAGTTTTTTAAAAAACAGAGTACTACAAGGTATTTTTTCTTCAGTTCTTTGGATAGTGATACAAAATTGAGTTAATCGCGCGATGAGAAAAGTAGTTCACTTCTGGTAGGTGGAAAAAGTGTTTCAATTATATTGATTCCACGTCAGAAGTTCCAATTCTGCTCTAATCGAGCTTGTATCATTGCTAACTGGAATATATATAGAAACATTTTATGGAAACAGCGGGTTTCAATTCGAAACTAGAAAACAAATATACAAAAATCAATTCCAGAGAAATCTATCCAATGAAATCGCTGTTATACATATCAAGCAACTGTACTCCAACTTGAATAATAATCCAAATAGACTCCATTCAAAAATGAAAAATAATTTCCCAGGCTACCAGTTGGCCTGGGAAACTCTATCTTTTTATTACTTTTTCGGACTATTATTAAAAGTTTCAAGGTGCGTCAAGTGGAAGTTAGGAACTGGGAAAGCTATTAAAAAATGCTAATGCCTCACTTGTCTGCATCCAAAACAAATATGATGGATTTTATAGCGGGAGCGTTTTATTGGACATTTTTTCATATCCCTCACAGATGCATTTTTATATCTGACTAGAAAACTAGCTAGCGAATGGACTCGAATAGAACTCTATCATCTATAATCGAGCTGACAACAAGAATTCCACAGACTGTGTCGAGGAGAAATACATACGTATAAGATACATACGTTTGAGTTAACTAATATATTTAATTTGATGAGGATTAATATCCTATGCATCTCAACGGCTTTCCAATTACAACACTGAATAAGGAATCAAGATAGTATTTGCAATGAGATCAGTAACAGTGACGTCGAGCAATAGGGTTATGTGGGGATTATGGAAGCTGGAGATATGTACATTTGACTCTAGGGGTGGAACAACGTCATTCAAGAGGCAGTAACAGTGATATCGGTAAATATCAGCATTCAAGAGGAGCAGTATCAACACAATATAGAGTTTCTTAAAACATATGAGTTCACAGATACTTTCCACGACAAAGAGAGACAGTGGAATTTCAGAATTCAGGTGTCTACATCCCATAAATCAGCCAACCACGATTCCTGACAGTGATGGAGAATATGCTAGTCTTCTGAATCTATATCTGACAAGGTCTCTGTCCTAAGTTAGGGTTTGGGGTGGGGAGCGCGTGCCTCGAAGCTCCGCCTCCCCTTGTTGCAAACCCTTCTCACTGTAGCGGCCTCCTGGCCTCCCAGACATGAGCCTCTCAAGTCTGGGTACAGCGGTAGGTACGTTGTTCTCGACTAGCTCTTGGTTTGACATCAGTTGGTTGGTTAAGGACTGGCCCCGCCATGAAATCACCTCCAAAGCTCCACCGCTTTCGAGGTGACCCCCCTGGCATTTCTCCACCCCCTAACACTTTCGTTAGGGTGCCAGATTCGGGCTGAAACAAGACATGCTGCGCGCCTGTGCACAGTACGTCCCTCTCGTCCTTGGGGCACCTGCTGGCTACCTCCAAGGGGCATACCGACGCCTGACGTCATAAGACCTGTCCTTCCATCATTCCATATCCTAATATGTCTCCAAAGTTGTTTCCAAACTCGACTTCTTCTCCATTCCTGCGTTTAACGCCCGCCGGCGATTCCACGAGGCTCCCAAAGGAGGCCACGTCTCGAAAGTCCTGTCTGGACTCTCGAAGTCTATTTCCTTCTCGGCATGTACTCTTCTGCGGAGTCGGCAATGGTGTTGTTAAACATCTCGCTTTATGTACAACAGGATGGCTGTACACCCTGTGTATGGTGGGTTGAGGAGTTCCCACATAGATAGACAGCTCCTCCTCGATGTGCCAAATGGGCATCTGTACGGGCACAGCACAGAGGTATCACTCCTTCCGGTTGTCTGTGCATTCCAAATTGTTCTAAGTCCTGAATAGTTGGTTGTCGTCTCCTTGGCTCTGTGGCCACTTTAGGTTTAGACAGCTGGGCACGCATGTCCAAGAGCTGGCCTAATCTCGTCTTCGGTTTACTCCTGAACCTAGAGGTCACTTCCGCGTGACTTCGATGTCCACTATTCTGGAACAACGTCTCCTGACGTTCTCTGCTGAAATCCTCTTCGTCTTTGAACAGGTCCTTTTGGCGATTCTCCGGAGTTTTAGTGTCCCTAATACGCTTAAGCAAATAACTATATTCCGGTGTATTGCTGTGGTTTGAGGACATAGTCCTTTGTGACATATCGGTTTGTCTAACTGAGCGAGCTGCGGGCGAGCCGAAAGTGCTCGGGAATTGTCGCTCTGCGACCAAGGAAGAGGCATTTACGTCCTCGATGACAGAAACGTTTTGTGTTGCATGAGACATCCTCAGACTAGATGCCTTAGCAGAAGTCCTTTGTAGACTGTGTCCTGTGAACACAGCCCCTCTTGGGGTTTCCTTTTGGTTCGTAGAAGTCACACTCAGGTGACTAAAGTTGTCTGATTGAGAAATGTTTCGTCCGAAGTGGTTGGCCTCGCGAAGTGGCACTGTCGTATCACTCGCAGCTTTTTGTCGCGCTTGTCTGGCCCTAGTCTGCATTGCGAAAATAAAAAGCCCCACTGTGACTCTGACGGGGAAATAGTCAGAGGGAATGATTCACGGTAAGCTAAGAATTTAGGTTCACACTTTTTCGCGTAATTAAATCTCCTCCTGTTTAATGACCTACTGAGTGAACTGAGCTAATAATAAAGGAACACGGAGCCCAACGGTTGAACCGCACCCTAGGATAAGGGCCGTCCGCAGGAAGGTTGGAAAAAGGGTATCGCAGTCCTGGAGGGTCCCGACGGTACCGTCGAGGCGATAGTCCAGAGGCTGATCTAATGGTGGCTTGACCCCCTCCGCTTTAACCTCTATATATATCAGACCGTTAACACCGCAAGGTGGTCGGTACCTGAGGGTGGGCAACTTCAGTGGGGACCTTCTCTTCATAGGATTTGTGACGACAGGAACCTGCACAAATAATGTATGGTTGAGCATTCCAAGAATAATCACCACTCCTTGACGATGCTAGTTGAAATTTCTTAATGAGTCCTGAAAAGAACCAGAGATCCAACGATCCAAAAAGGATCCTCTACGTCCAGATCTGAGTCCAATTGGTCCTCCTCGAACTCCGAATCTAAGTCCAATTGACTTTCCTCGAACTCCCGAACTGAGTCCAATAGACTTTCCTCGACTCCCGGATCCAAGTCCAATTGACTTCAAAAAGTCTGACAACTAGTTGTCCCCAATTAAGTCCTGATAAGGACAAGAGACTACGAATTTTTTTGACGAAATTCTGTCCACAAAGAACACTTCCGCAAAAACATAAAAACACCAGTCTAATTCTCTATTGAGTTCTTAAAAGAACTAGAGTCGAATTCCTTCAATAAAATCCAATAAAAGCTCCTGAAAAAAATCCGTCGAAAATCTTCTCCAAAATGTCAGCAAAATACAGCTAGTCCACAAATCTCAAAATCCAATATCCAATATTCGGAATTTCAATGCATCAGCCAGGAATCGCAATAATCGCCAAAATCGCTCAAATCGCTCAAGAATGCTTTTCAAATATCAAACATGTACTATATATTCTCATTCAAAAAATACCTGGTTTTGAAAATTAAAACCCACCTATATTTATACTTCTATGGGCAAATTCTGTGCCGGTACGTCCCGACCAACAGAATTGCTTGAGAAGAGCAAATTTTGATGCTCTAAGCCAATCGGAAAACTTTCCGCAAAAAGCAGAAATTTCCGTTAAAAATTCACAAAAATTTTTACTTCGGAATACGATAGTTTACACTAATCTGAGTCGAAAAGTTAAATAACTTTCTTCGCTAAACCCATTCCTTCTGGCTGAAGAACGCATTTGAAAATCCTATGGAAATCAATAATCATCATTCTATCTCTTTTTAACCCACAAATCTGCCAATACCTAGGATTCTTCACGCAAAAATCTGAATAAAATTTGAACCCTTCACGTTAGTGACGTGATTCAGGTGTCAAACGAAAACTATTTAAAAAAGCTATGCTTCTATGAAGAAAGTACGATTTTCCTGTCTAAACAAATGAAAAAGTCATTTTCAGAAAAATCGACTTTTTCTTTATTAAAGATTAGCGAATCTTATTCTTCTTTTGACAGACGTTAGCTAATACTTAGGAGATGATATTCCATAACTCAATTTTCAAAATTAAGTTGAAAATATGATAGAAAACGCTTTTTCCATTTCTCATTTGTATTAAATGAGTTGGAAAAGGATAGACTGAGACTTTGCGTGTTCCACGCCAAGCCCTGTTCCCTCAAGCGTGAGTATATCCAGTGGGCGGAGCTTGCACTGAGCTCGCGAAATAAAAGTGAAATAGTTTTGTTTCGCGACATCTCCATTGGGATCTTCTGACCACAAACACATTTTAGTATTGAGTGAATTACCGATAAATGTTGGGAAACAATCTGAGTCACCCAAAGTTTGGCATTACAGATCTGCTGACTGGGGGGATAGTCAAGACCATTTCTGAAATTTCCCTTGGCTAGTAATTTGTTCCAGCTCTGAAGATCCATCAACTTGTGCTTCTGCAGTCACGAAAGTTATTCTACCATCCATGGATGCATACATTCCTTTTTCAATGGAACGAACTTCTAACAAAAATTATGAGTAAGCTGTCGCCTCCAAAAATTTCGCCTACTGACAGTGGCGCAAAAGGCCCAGGGCAGGCAACCAAACTAGTTTTGTTAATGCAACAGCTGCAAACTTGAGATGAATGAAAGCAAAGAACTTTACAATCAGAGACTTATGGATAAACTGCTTGCCAATCCCAACGGGTCTAGATCCCTCTAGTCGGTAGCTGGAGCTGCTAATCAAAACTTTACAAAATCTACAATTCCACCACTGAAACAAGCGAATAGTACAATTACCACAACAGATATAGAAAAGGCAAATCTACTAGCTGAACAATTTGCGTTTCACTTCACAGTCGATTTTCTGGAAAAGGCACCACCCACTATTGCCACACTAGAATCCACAATGCCTAAAATCACTTTTCGACAATGTATAGTCAGGCGAATTTTGAAACAGCTCAATATCAACAAGGCGTCTGGTCCCAATAAAGTACCCGTCATCGTACTTGAAAAGTGCGCAAATGAATTCGCACCAGTATTTTGCAGACTTTTAAACCTGTTTTACAAGAGAGAGGTTTTACCTTCTTGTTGGAAGATTATTCGCGTTCAGCCTTTTTCAAAAAAGTGCAAGAAAAATTTTTCGAATAGGTATAAACCAGTCGCTTTACTATCATAGAGAAAGCCGTAAACCACCATATCTTTGAATGTTTGGAAGGCTTCAACATCTTGAGCAATCATCAATATGGCTTTCGGGAACAAAAATCAATAAGGAACCTTCTATGGTATTTCACCCATATTTGGAATAACGCAATCAAAAAACATGGAGAGTCAAGAGCTGTTGCGTTTGA
Organism: Leptinotarsa lineolata; assembly: GCA_015342045.1. Classification (NCBI taxonomy): domain Eukaryota; kingdom Metazoa; phylum Arthropoda; class Insecta; order Coleoptera; family Chrysomelidae; genus Leptinotarsa; species Leptinotarsa lineolata. The sequence continues at coordinate 13,785 of WOGR01003021.1, forward strand.
TATTTCCAAGGCATTTGACCGTGTGTGGATTGAGGGTTTGCTGGCCAAACTTCAATGCTACGGCTTGTCGAATAATTTTTGTGTAAGACTCTCCAGCTTCCTGAAAGAACGTTCCCTGCAAGTGGTCATCGATAGATACGTCTCGAATACTTCCACCATCAACGCTAGTGTTCCCCAGGGATCCATGTTGTTTCCAACCTTTAAAAAAAAAACAAGATTTCAATATATTGGTTTGCTGATGAGAGTACACTTGTCTCGTTATTCCATTTCGATTCCAAGACATCAGCTGCAGATACACATCTTCACCGGCAGCAGGAGGTTGCCTATTTCCATGAGTATCTAGAAGTAATTTCTAAGTGAGGTGAAAGTAATTAGGTTCAATTCAATCCCGCGAAAACCCATGCATCGGATTTCTCCAAATAGATGAGTGTCTCTGAACGGGATATGATAATGTCATATCCTTCGATCAGTTTGTTGGGGGTTGAAGTGGTTATCAATGTCTGGGCACAATCATGGCGCTGAAATTGCAAAGGCTGCTCCGAACCAGGGAACTGTACAGAACTCAGCAATGTTTTCTAAAGTTCAGATCAGATCTTCTTCAGAGTATTGTTCTCATGTATGGAGCTCCGTCCCTAAGCATACCTTGAATTCCATCTGGATTCCATCCGGAAACGAGCCGTCCGCCTGATTGGAGACACGAACATCACTTGCAAGTTTGATGGTCAGAAAAATCGAAAAAATTTTTGTATCTCTTCTATAGATACTTTCACGGGAAGTGTTTGAAGGACTTAGCACATTTGATTCCACCAAGAGTGGTACATATTTGAACTACTCGACGGACTTTGACTGCTCATCATCTTAACGTTCGGCTCAGTATTCCTCGAACTTCACTGCTCAAGAACTTTTTAGGATCTCTTTCATTTGGAGAACTGCATTCATGTGGATTGAGCTTCTGGAGATTGATTTCCCAAATAGATTCGATCTCCAGCGTTTCAAATCCACAGGTACCGCTCTCAGAACGCCTCAAAGTTTTTCCTTATAGTGTTTGTGTTTTGTTTTTGAAAAAAAATGCTTCTCGCAAGCCGCGCATATAACTTATTGATCGTACGACCATGTGACAAGAACTCCTGGAGCACTTCTCCACGTTGATCGAAGAAAACAGTGAGCAAAACCTTGACATTTGATAAAACTTGACGTGCTTATTTTGGTGTTGACTCCACTGGGCTCTTCCATTAGGACGATGTCATAACCATATACCCATAATTCGTCTCCAGTTATGACCCTTTCAAGCAAATCTGGATCGTCGTTGACGTCATTCAACAATTCCTGAGAAAAAAAGACCGTCGTATGAGCAGTCTTTTGTATTCAGCAATTTTGTAATGAAGTTGACCGCCATAAGCTTCACGTCACGTGCTGCCACACGCCCAAAATTTACAATAATATTACACGCCATGAGCCAACCGATATGCCGACCTCCTCAACAACTTCTCTAATAGTGATTCTCTATAACAATTTTCTTCGCTTTCTCAAAATTTTCATCGGTTGTTAATGTGCTGGTGCATCCAGGGCGAGCATCGTCATTCACATCTTCTCGACCTTCTGTGAAATCTTGTAACACTTGTAAACATTTTTCTGAGTAAGAGTACAATTACAATTACCGTATGCCAATGTCACCGTTTCAAGTGTTTTTGAATACTTGATTCCATTTTCACACAAAATTTGATGCAAATTCGTTTTTTCGATAGCAGGAAATCGCCGAACACGCAAAACACTTCTGAACTTTTACACCTTTCTAAATAGTTCAAGCTGTGAACATGCAGTGCCTTCATTTCGAAACTTTCCACCCCTAGTACTTCGTTTAGCAGAGATAATTTGCTATAGGCAAAAGTCAATTTAAATATCGAGGGACAAGTTTTTAAAACCAGTGCCAGTGGTAGCGGTATTTTAGGTTTAACCCCCTTACCCCTAGCCACTCCCACTTACTCATTTCAAATGGCACCCCCTATCTTGTAACACATCATTTTAAAGATCTTAAAAATCCTCACTCAACCCCGTTTAGAAAACTGAAAGTGGCTAATCCGTTCTCGTAAAATAGGTCAAAAAAAATGATTTATAACAAAATGCAAAAATTTATGGAACCGCTACCACTGAATCAATAATGGTATGTTTATGTCTCTTTTTAACACAGAGTTTTTTGTTTTAGCTGAAAGTGGGATGAGGGCACATAGTTGCTTCTTGGCGTCAGTTATAATTAAATGGTGAAAACATTTATCAGAATAGTTATTCCTGATTTTGAAGTGTTTGTCAAGTGGTGTCACTTGCATTGACAGTAATACAAATCGTAATGGTGTACACTTCACAAGAAAGAACTGGAATTATTTTTATTTATGGTGCTGAAGATAGGTGTGCTCGTAGGACGACAGCCCGGGTTTTTAATGAAAGGCATGCAGGCCAAAATGTGAGTCACCGATATGTTCTAGACCTTGTTCTGTGTGCAACAAAGCAGTAAAGCAGCCGAGAGTTCTTACGGAAGCCGCACAGATTGAGATTTTAGGCCAATTCGCTGTTGAGCCTACTACTTCAATTTCGAAAGTCGCTAAGTTAGTAAATATTTCAGTTGGTTCTATACACAAAGTTTCAAAACTAAACAAGTTCTTTCCTT
>WOGR01003022.1:0-16446 GCA_015342045.1 Leptinotarsa lineolata
GTAGATACTAACAATCGAAACGTCGTGAAGTAACGTGGTTTGAAATCACTCAACTTTTAATTATATTAATTTATTTTATTTTATTTATTCATTTTTTTTCACTCGTATTTTATTTCACTGTGAATTCTTTTCAAGTTTTTTGCTTAATATATTTGCCATTTTTAGCTATTCTCTTAAATTTCAATTGTATTGTTTATTTCAGGGATTTCAAATCATTTTATAAATTTTAGACAATGGAAGTCCGAACTGCTGAAATTGAGCAAGGGCCATTGAAAATGTGAGATCGTCCGTGGTACATCTTGACGTCACACCAGGCAAAGAGCTTCGAGCGGTGGCAACCGGGCCTATAGTTGGGGATTATTAATCGCTGCCATCGTCGGATTTTGTTTCATTTGCTGGTTTGAAAACACCACGTATTACTCATTTTTGAATTCTTTTGTTTTGAAAACAATTAAAAAGTTAAGGACCATTATGTGTTCATTAAAAGACAGCTTTAGTATAGAAGCTGATTCGGGTAATTTACTTGAAGTCAATATTTCCATACTTATGGAACATTTTAATAACAGTTGGAGACTACATATGCGCTGAAATTAGAGGTGTGAAAATGGAAAGGTCAGAAAGGAATAAAACGGTACCTTGTTTTACCTCAAGTATTTTAATATTCATGTATTCTCCTTGAGTATCGATGTAAACAATTGGCTGTTGTTTTGCCTGTTATGTGGTATTTTTCTAATATAACATGCCTATTGTAATGTGGAATATCTGTACACGGTGCGGCGCTTGAAGTGTCCATCGCTATAACTTGTTTATGTTCAGAAGAAACTCTAAATAAAAAAGCTGTCGGTTATAAAGTTAATCATTTTAGAATTCCCTCATTTTGTATGCAGGTTGTCCCATTCGTGAACTGTCAACTATCAACATTGAAATATTTTTTTCACTTTCGGTTCAATCAGATATACGTCACTGTTTTCAATATAATTTTTCCCACTTTTATAGTTTCGATATACATGTAATTTTCTAAGTCTTTTCCAACCTGAAATTCAAAGTTGTGCTTTTAGTAAAAAATTTTTTCTGGTGTAGTTTCCGAAGAATTCTTACATTTACGAACGATGCAATACTTGTAACATCCTTTTTTATCAGTATTCTATTCATATTCACGCAGTTGACACACTGCAGTAAACAACACACAACTTGCTTTCTACGGCTTTAGAACACGTATTTCGCTTATCCGCCAGCACTCCTTTGTCGCCGAGTCGACTGATGTGACGTCAAACTTGACCACGCCCCGTTTCAGTGAACGCCACGTTCAACTATTAATTTGAGGGGGAAGATAAAGAGTGAAAATTCAGATTTTTTGCAATAATGCAATAAAAATTTGTTATATGAGCCCATTCACAAATAAGTTTTATGTTCGATGTTATCCACACAAGACAAAGTGGAAATCGTTATTTTGTGTGATGAGAATTTGCCGTATCGAGATGTTGCTCGCATCACCGGCATCCAGGAAGAAATATTCACTTCAATACCGTGGGAATAATATTGAGAACATTCAAAGAAACTGGCTTTGTGGACAATCTTCCACAAAGAAACCACATAATCCAGTAAAGTATAATGAAGAAGAACATCTCAATGTATGAGCGTTATTGAAAACGGAAAAACTAATATTAGGATTAATAGTAGGTTGGCAGAGAAACTGAGAAGAATTTTGCAGAAAAATAAATTCCATCCCTATGAGCCAAAGTTCGTACATGCTCTTAAAAAAAGATATTTCGATATTTAGGTGAGATTTTCATTTTGGTTCCAAGGTGAGAGAGAAAGTTATATCGCATTTCCCCACTAATCCAAATTTTGTAATAAAATACCGTAACCAATATTCATCCAAGACAATTGTGTGGTATTGGGCATATTAATAACCAAATAATTACACCATATTTTTTAAAGAAAATTTTAACGCAGACATGTACAGAAGTTTCATTAATTTTTAATTATCTGAAGCTTAACGGGGCACCGATCCACCAAACGGTAGAAGTGAAACAGTGTCCCAGTCGGATGTTTAGAGACAAAGTGATAGAACGAGATTGAGATTATTGGCCACCAAGATCACGGGACTTATCTCCGATGAACTTTTTTCTATAGGATTATCTGAAACAAAAATTGTATAAGCACAGACCATTTGCAAACAAAGTACATTTAAAGAATACCATTCGGTAGTGTTGTACTAACATAAATCCCCTATTTATGAAAAATGCCACAAAGTATGTGAATGGAAGGACTATAATTTGTATAGACTTGAAGGATGGCTTACTGAATGTTGAATTCGGGTTCTTTATAAGATTATTGAGATGAATCAGTGGATGTTATGATGTATTGTTGTGAATTTGGTTATGGTGAAAATAAAGAATATAATATTTATCAAATTGACTTAAGAAGTCACACTGTTCGATTGCTGATATATTAGCGTCCATACTTTGAAAATCCGAATCAGTTCAACAGTGAAATGATAAAACTAGATCAGCTTTGTAACAACAAAGAGAGTTTCTAGAGGTTTATTTATTTATTTTTCCGGACAATATATGACATTGAAGTCTAGTATTTATCAGAAACTATGAAATTTGAATCATGTTTCGTACTAATCTATAGATCAAAAGATTCGAAATATTAAAAAAAAAATGAAAATATACGAAGTGACATTAGATAGTCCAAATTTCGAGCAAGGTTATAAAATTGGAAACTAAGCAACTTTTTTCTTTGGCATTTTTCGAAATCTACAGAAAAGAAAATGTGTACAAGTAATTCAAGTTTTAAAATTATTGGATTGCATTCATTTTGATCAATTGTGATTGATACGTGATAATATCGACCCAAAAACCTCACTTTCAAAATTCAAATTTTACGGCTTGTATGAAATATGAGCACTGATGTCTTTATAATCGGTTAAGCAGGCCTTCAATTCGTATATAAACGAAAATTGCGAAACATTGATTTTCACAATGACTTCCTAGAGTGCATCTTTGCGTATCGATTGTAGCGAATTCGGCAATCGGCCCCACAGGAGAGGCGACCGTAGGCGTCTCGACGCGTTATTTCACTTGCAAGCGCACCCACGCCGCCGTTCATTCAAGTCGCCCACACGAATTTGATGACGTCATTGATTAGAACGGCGCCAGCGAGGGTCGCGACGCTACGATTCCGGTATGCTTTGATTGTTTCGAGTTTCACCCGAGCACGGTTGACGTCTTGGACTCTCTTACGGAAAGGCGTTGCACTAGATAAGCTGTTGATCATGTTTGTGATATAGTGTGGCGGTAATGAATTTTGTGCGAACGGTTATTAGTTGCCAAGTGCGGATATGCAGTTGAGAGATTGTTTTTTGTCACAATCAGCCACTACGATGGAATACGAAAGATATGTGGAAGACTCTAATGGTAGCAACGAAGTTTTATGGCGGGAAATGGTAAATGTTCTTGATCCATATGTTGTCACATCAGTAGAAGCCCTGTTGTGGAATTTTGAATATGCCCTTTTCGATTTTTTTTGTCAAATCGTTAGAAAGGAATTCCAAATGTGTGTAGAAGAGTTTTATGCATCGACATACGTTATCTGATAATTTAGATTTGAGTCATTGAAATTTCAAAACTAAAGACCGTAACGGTACACACCTGTTGGCGCTTCTTGTTTGATTGACTATTAGGAAGACTATGAAATTTTAATGTTTCCATAATATGTACAGTTTATATCACAAGAATAATATTCCAGCGTAACGTGAACTCGCCGTCCAAAATACTGTTTTACAAAAAACACTAGTGGCCTGACCTGATATACACTTTTTCAATAAAGGAAAAATCGAAAAGATATATTCCTATTATCATTTGAAGTTATACCAGTGTTATTCCAATGCCTTAACGATTATGACTAGGTGTTCATACATAAACCTTAAATAAAAAGTAACCCGTATATCAGGCTTATAGCCAACCCCGGCATCTAATCTTTCTCATGTTTATTTACAAAGCATACTAAATATGCAATCGAGTTGGTTTTTCATTGAAATATATTTTTAATTTCTGGGAAAATTAATTCGGAGCCTAGTTTAAGCTGAATTCGACAACATTTCACGAGTAGATTTTGAAATTGGTCGAAACAACTGAAAATTCATTATTTATGACATAATTCAGAAATTTGTTATTTTCTTGCCAATCGAAAATTTTTGATATAGGAGCATTATGGTAATAATGCTTTGAACAATATTCAATTGTAAAAGATGAAGATTATTATAAAGCATACAGTTCAAACGTTGGAAGTTCAAAACTCTTATAATGAACAGTACTTGACAACACCGTTGCGTTGCTAGAAATAATTTAGAATTAAGATTTTATTTCATAAGGTTCTGATGGAACTCAGGTGCGGCTTGCGGGCTGCAGTTTGTCCTTCACTTCAATAAAATATAATTGTCCAAACAGATTGAAAAAGGCGGCAGCTGCATGTTCATATAATCATTAAATTGTGAGAATTTGAATCTTTTCTGCCCTAAGTGCTACAAAATTTTTGGCAATATATCTTCTCATTTCTTTTGATACCTTGTAATGCATATTTAAACGACAAGGAAACTATTTTTCTTAATGTAAAATTTCAACCTTTTTCGAAAGTATACGATTTTTGCCTTCTACCCGCATGTTCTAAAACCTTGCTAATGCATCATCTATACAAGTAGTGGATTTTTCCAAATGCTCATTTATAATCTATGAAAGGTGCAGGCCGAGCCAGACGCTTGGCTTTTTCTGTCACTCTTTATTTTGTACCGCCTCAACTCGTCCTGAAGTACAAATAATAGTAGGCACTATGTCAGAAATGTTATTGCATTAAAACAAAAACATTGTTGTCAATGTTGTGATTCTATATATTTTATCATAATTTTTCCTCATCTGTTTAGTATAATTTCCATACGTCTTTGCAAGAGACAGATTAAGGCGACAACGTAAGTCATTTCTAAAAATTTAGTGCCTACTATTTTGTAATCATAGGATACTATTCACCTGATTGATTTTCTTTGTCAAAATCGTCCCATTCCAATATTTTGACTTTTTTCATTTATTATACTTATTATACCCAAGCTTAGGACAATTTTGTACAGAATTTTGTGAGTGGTTCTTGAGCAACCATTATAGCGAACACTCGCTTTCAAATACTTAGCATTGCTCGATTTCCCAATTTGGTACAGGTCTTATTACTGGACTTGTACGTAACCATCCTTTAAAGTAACTTCCTAATTCTCATGCACAATTGTCGGATTTGGAATGGAAAATAATTATTGATTTTATTTATTCTTAATATCACAACTCGCAATAAACTAACAACAAGGTCGATCTTATTGGCTAGCAAAGAGGTGTTGTATTTGAATTATTTGTTCTTTGATTTTTTTCTGCAAATATAAAACGTTTCGCAGCCTGATTAGGCCCAGTTGACTATGCTACAGCATATAGCCCATTGTTATTATGTTATTCTTTAAATTTCATTGAGAAAACGTTTTTTGCTGAAATGAATTAGTAGAAAAGCATGTCTTTGTCTTTCTACTTTTCATCTGATATACAGGATTGTTTCTCAAGTACTCTCATTAATTTCAAGGGGTGGTTCCTTGTAAAATTTCATGCACAAAAATTTCTATGAACATATTTTTCGGAGATACGGTGTTGAAATTAAGTTGAAATGCACATTTTTCTAAAAAGTTACATCTTTTAATGTCATCAATTTTCAGTTTACCAGAAGAATCAAATCCATTCATCCTCATTCATTCTCAAAATTTCAAATGTAATCGAAAGTAGTTGTTTAAGATGGACTTTTTCTGTCTGAATCTGAAAGAAACTTTTGTATAAGAGTTTGCACATTATTTACTCATCTTTGTTAAGAGTTTTTATTGAAGTTAATCACCTTCATTCTTTCTTTGGAATTCTTCCACCTTTTTTGTTTGATAATAAAAAAGTAGAAGGCCAAAAAGCCTTTCTCGAAAAAATATTCTCGTTGAATAGTATCTATATTTGCATTGTTTGAGAAAAACCTCTTTTGGTTCTGAATTTTTATTGTTCTCTAATTTGATTTTTTTTTGCAAAACCATCTTATTAGATATAATGTTGACAAGTCATTAGCTTATCAACAATACCAAGCTATAAGTAATCTAGAGATTAGGATTCAAAAATTAAACTAAGATTTGAATTTATATTTAGGATGTGCTGGAAACAATAGGCAGATAAGATTAGCGGCTCCGAAATCAATAATCTTAATTAATGGATAAAAAATTAAAATTCAATTTATGTTATGAATATGATACAGGATTATGAATTTTATCGGTGAACACGATTTCAGGTAAAATAACGCTAGATTATATTTGAATGAATTCTAAAGGATTTCAGTCAACTAAAAACTTTCAATAGTTCTGTTACCCAACTTGGAATTTTCAGTAGCCTCAACCTAAAATGGCTACATCTTTTCCACACACCGAATTTTTCTAGACGCGTATTTTGCCAACCGAGTTGTATCATTTGAAAATGATCGGAAGTGATTTTAAAAAAACTATATTCTCTAATAGAATGAACTTTCAGTTCCACTTTTGCAGTAACAGTCATCAGAAAATGGTGTGTATGAATTGTTAACAGAAGCTCTTGATGAGAATTCTTAAATGGGGAAGATAATAAATCGTAATACTTTTAGTACTACTCTAGGTGAGACGAAATTATGTAATATGAACATTATTAGATCTGGTTATTCAACCTGAGTTGAAAAAGAACCATTTGTGATCCAACAACAGAGAGCGCTGCTCAGTGCTACTAGACTGAAGCATTTTTCTACACCGTTCTCCTCATAGAATAATCCCTAATAGAAGTGAACATGAACGAAGCACGAAGATGCCATCTAAGGAACCGACAGAAATCTGAAACCCTACTTACCTAAGATAAATAAGGGTCTCCACGTGTCGGATTTCGAATACTTACTCGTATTTGAGCTCTGGTTTCATATTATTTTTTGCTTGCAGTGAAACGGTCGATGTCAAAGCTTGTCTTTGCAATAGATCGACATAGCGACCATCGTTCATCTTGGATGAGCAAGATTTGAGTCCCATAGATGTTGTCTTCGTAAGAGGTCATGCCAATGTTAGATGTTACGCTTAAAATCTCCTAATGTATTTTATCATATGTCAGATGTGAATAGATCTGTGTTAATTTCCGTCTGTAGAGATGAGGAAGTTTTTGTAAAAAATTTAATTGAAGTTTTCAATAAGAAATGAATAAATAGTTAGAAATATTTATTAAACCATTATTTTGCATATAAAAATTAAGAGGTTATGGACCCAGGTGAGCTGGATGGTTAAAAATACAAAAGAAAATATTAGTAGTAAGGTTAAAAACATGGCACAAGGTATGCATAAATATATAAATATCGAAACCCTAACTGGAGATGAAAATTATTACAACTGGAAATTTCGAATGGAAATATTCTTGGCTGAGAATGGAGTATTGGAGATAACTCAGAAAGAAACAAATACAGAAGCTATGAATGAGAAGCAGGGAAACAAGTTTTTGAAAAACGACAATAAAGCAAATATCTAATAATACAATGCGTATCAAATCCAACATTTGATTATTTAAGAGACAGGAAAAGTGCGTTCATTTGCGTTCATTTGCAACTTGTTAATGGCGTTACCGAAATCCTACGAGACAGTTGTCACTATTTTAGAAAATATGTCGCAAATAACGTACAACGACGTGAAAATAAAATTGCTAGCAGAAAATTAAAAAAGGAAATTGGGGATAAACAGACCATTGGATAAGTTTAGAACAGGTGCAGCATTTACAACAGAGAATGTTTGCTATGGGTGTGGAAAAATGGACATATAAGAAGAGATTGTTGGTATGAAAGAAAAATGGGCGAAAGAGATCAAAATCATGGTACAAGAAGAGGTTTTCAAGGAAATAAAAGAGGAAATTTTAGAGGACAGGCAAGAGATAGAGGACAATACATGTCTTGAGGGCAAAATGCAGGTAGAAATTTTTCAACAAACTATGTTTTAAATCAAGATCCAAGAGAAAACTAAACGAGTCAGGTCCACGAGGAAGCTAATGATGAAAATATTTCTTTCAATAGTGAAACGAACGAATCGCGTAATGTACATGATATTCCCAATAAAGGTTATATTATTTTTAATATCAATTCTGGGTGTACTGATCGCCTAGTGAATGACGAAAATATGTTTCCTCAACTAGTAAGTTCAGATGCTCCCATACATATACGTATTGCAAAAAACAATAATTATTCAGTAGCTGAAGCTGTTGGAAATATAATGGCGCCTTTATATGCAGCCACTGCCGCTGCTACTCGCGCTGCCCGTTGTCCTGTCCATAAAAGTTCTATAGCAGCCTTTGGAGCGAGTGACTGTTTACATACAGCTACCGCACCGACCGGACTATTCTCCAATTTCCAGCAATAATGAAAAATTCAGAAATTGCCGAGTCAATAGCGCCTTGTGTTTTGAGTTTGCAAAATTATAATAATGTTTTAAAAGAAATGTGACGAAAAAACGTCAACGTCGAAAAAGACGATGGTGGATGACAGCGATCCATCCCAACAGAACATCGTAAGTTTTTTATTTCGTTAATTAACTGAAAATTGGTCATTATTCCACTCGATCATTTTTATATTAACGCGAATAATTCACCAAACAAACAAATAAATTTCTCCTCGTGCATTCAGTATGCAACTGAAACAACAGGAGAGCGGGCCGCATTTAAACAGTCGCTGCTGCTCATGCTGCCAGTTCTTTGACTTCCGTTCAAAAAACCGCCACTAAAGCTGTTCGCATCTTGATTTTAATCAAGTGTGGAGCCTAGCTCCCTTACCCTTACAGCTATCATCGTCAGAAAGACAAGTGGATGTAGACTGGGTTGAGGGTGTTCAAGATGGCAAGATGGTCCTTGCGGGCATCTGTGCCGCCCATGGCGCGGTTTCCCCTGCCTGGCTGGGGTGGGAAGGATGAAGATACTATTCACCCTTTACCGTAGGTTATGAGGGCTTCATTCGACAGTGTCTGGACCTTCTATATCGAGAGGGGTCGTCTACAGCATAACCTAGGTAGATAGATAGATATCTTTATTTCCTTCATTATGACTAACATTTACATTAGTATAGGAATTGTCAAAGCACATACACATATTCAACTTCAGTCAGCTTCCCTGACTAACTACCGCCACTAAAAGGAGCGTGGGGCAGCGGCAGTGGCACGAGTAATAGCAGCGCGAGTGACGTGTTTACATATTCGCGCTACCCACTACCCTGCCCAATTCCCTGCTCACTGCCGCGGAAGTGAGCTGCATGTAAAGGGGGTATAAAAACTTCCTGTAACATTGATGGCGAACACTTGGAATATTCAGTAAAGAATGTGTTTCATGAACCCAATCTTCGGTAAAAAAATTGGAGGAGGTTGGAATACAGGTCATTTTTGAGAATGGGCAGGTAAAGCTATATAATAGACGAAATAAGTTCATATGTTGGGGAAAAAGAGAGAATTTATATAAAATAATTTTCCAAGTAGAAAAATCTGAATGTTTATATGAAACAAATAGAAATGACTATGTAAAATGGCACAAAAGATTTGCGCACATAAATTATAATAGATTTAAAAAAATAATAAGAAGTGACTTAGTTCAAGAAATAATCAAAAAGATACCCCTATTGAAAGTAGATTTCTGCGAACCATATGAAACTGGGAAAATATCTCAGTTACCTTTTGGAACCAGAAGTATGAGTAATAGGATTCTAAAAATAGTTCATAATGTATGTGGTCCTATAAATCCATTATCAAATGTAGGATATAACTATTTCACAATTGAAGTAGAAGAATGAAGTTTTTGGAAGATTCAAGGAATATTTTCATATGACAAAAGCAATGTTCAATACCTAGATATCAAAACTCAGATGTGACGATGGTGGCGAATACATATTTAATTATTTTGAATATTTCTGTAGGGATAATTGAGTTGAATTAGATTTTACGATTCGTTATACTCCACAGCATAACTGTAAGTCTGAACGTATGAATAGCTATGACAAATGATTCGGGATTGCCTAAGGAATTTTTGGGGGAAGATGTACAAACTGCAGCTAATATAATAAATAAAAGTCCGACAAACAAATGCATTAAATTCCAATGTAACACCTGCGGAGATTTGGTATAAGAAAAAGCCAACTGTAAACAATTTGAGAATTTTTGGCTGCACAGCATATTATCATATTTCAAAAGGAAAGAAAAATTTGATCAGAAAGCTAGCTAATAGGGGTATTTTTATAGGATATGTTCAAAATAGTTACCGGTTATGGAATATTACAAATGAAAAGATTGTAATTGTTAGAGACATAAAATTCGATGGAAATAATTTATATTTCAAAAGAAATGCTGAAATTGAGATAGAGGAGGAACAAGAGAAAATTATTTTGGGTGAAAAAGTTAGTGAAGGAGGAAGCGAAGAAAATAAAAATGATAAAAATTCGGTAGAAAATAATGAACAGGTAGACGAAGAAAAGAAATAAAATTACCAGAACGATATAAAGATTGAGCTGTACATGGCATATAATGCAATTAGTTATATTGAAGAAATACCAAAGAATTTAGAAGAAATAGAAAATTGTAATGAAACATTTTTTGGATTTATGCAGTGGATAGAAAATTAGAGTCAATAAAGAAAAATGATACATGGGATGTAGGCAAGGCTAGTTGTCAGTGGATTTGCACAAAAAATTGATTATGAGAATATCTATTCCCCTGTTGCAAAAATTACTACTATAAGAACTTTATTATGCATCGGGAATCAATTATATCATTTTTTGCAGTTAGATGTAAAATGTGTATTTCTAAATGATTTTTTAAAGTCGCTAGTTTATTTACATTTTCCAAAGGGTGTGAAGTCTTATCGGGGAAAAATCATAAAATAAACAAATCTTTCTATGGTTTGAAAGAATCATATAATCATATCTGAACCTAACCTAAATGAAATTATTCATAAATTGATGAATCGTTTTGAAATGAAAGACAAGGGTGAAACGAGACATTTTCTTGAATAAGAAATGAAGTATAACAGACAAAAAGGAACATTGAACATATTTTTTCTTTTTCTTCAAGTGGAGCCTGGAAATTAAAATATAGTGTGAATAAAACATTGAACAGTGTTAAAGTAGATATTTGATTTTTTGGTACAGACATAGACCTTCATGGGCCGCACATTTCGCAATACTTAGCCAGAGTGACAGCCTTACACCCAGTCTACTGCGTTCCTGCGAAAAGGGCAAACTCTCGATATTTTGCTTCTTGTTGATGACACAAAATTAGTTATTTGAAAAAGTTGCTTAGAAATCGATTTTGACCCAACCAGTTTTCATCCTAGACAGGATTGTCAAAATTTTATTGAATATCATGATTTTGTTGATATTAATATTATAAACAAGAAACGTAAAGAAAACAGAAATGAAACAATACATTACAATCCCTTATGTACAAAATTTATTAGAAAATATAAAAAACATTCTCTCCAAACACAACTATCAAGTAGCATTCAAACTTATCAACTTACTTTCAAAAACAACAAACCTTTAAAAAGTGAAACCCCCAAAATGAAAAACTTCAATCTTATCCATAGCATCCCATGCAATTATTACAATAAAGAATACATAGGTATGACCTCACAATCATTACGAGACTGAATGGACATAAATATATGAAAAATTCAAGTACATTCCTGAACAAACATATCATTCAAGAAAATCACAACCCAAATTTTGAAAACACTAAAATATTAGCTTTCGAACCCAATACAAACAAATGAACAATGAAAGAAATGATTCACATTAAAAAAACTATGAATAACTGAACCGACATAAATGACCTAAACCAAATATATTATACAATATTATAACTCAATTTTAGCTCTTCATACAAAACTAAAACTATTCCTCATCTCCCCCATCATAGCCAACGAATAAACCATATTTAGTAGGATGACTAGGAAGATAGTTACACGAAACTAAATCATGAGCCTGCGCAGTCATCCTCCTTGCAAATACAGCTCACGTTCCCACGTAAATACCGCCATTAACAATCGAAATAAAATTCAATAGATCAATTCTTTGAAGTTTGGTAAAAAAAGTTTTGAGACAATGTTGCACCGTTTTGGGTTTTTTGGGGAGCTTAAGTCAAAATTTCATGCTCTCTCGATTGATATAAACGCCTTAAGTCTAGGCAGTTTTTGCGCCACACAAATTGCTCTGGTGCTGTGGAGTGAACACGTTATAACTATTGAGAAAACCGTTTCAATTCGTGTGCTGTTCAATAAAATGAGTGACCGAGATAAAAAGTTACTACAATTAGCATAAATTATGCAAATGTGGAATAAGCTTCAAGATGATCCGAATAATAAAAAATCTGTACGATAATGCCACAATGTCAGTTCGTGTGGCTGTTATATACAAGAAGCTATGATATCTCAGAAGGTGTTCTACAGGGTGAACCCCTGAGCCCACTACTGTTTTCTTTGTTTCTTTCAGATATTGAGGAATACTTTCGATCCAAGAACTGTCATGGTCTCAACATATAGACGGTAAACATGATATTCTACTACTACTATATGCTGACGATCTGGTAATGCTGGGGGACTCTCCGATTGATTTTTCACGTAAACTGATAACTTTACAGGATTACTGTCTATCGAATAAAGTGTCTGTAAATACCAACAAAACAAAAATAAAGGTCTTCACTAAAGGTGGATATAGCAATAATTATAAACCGAACTATAGTTTTGATGGCATTTTCATTGAGGTAGGTAGTTAAAACCTACACTTATTCAGGAGTAACATTCTCTTGCTCAGGAATGTTTTTGGAAATGCCGAGAAGGACTGTTATTAAGGTTAATCAAGCTACTCGCGCTGTGATGTGTAAAACAAAAATGAACTCATGGGATGCTAGAATGAAGCTATATAATTCCATTATACTCTACTCACTCCGTATCCACTTATTTACAAACAACTATCCATTTATTCGGATGGTAGAAGTTATTAAGTTATTAAGTTTTGACAATAACATTATGTAATCTTGATATGAACATACATGTTTCGATTTGTTTGGATACCCTAGTGAAAAATCATTTTATTTCATCATTTTCCATTATTGCTCTTTCAAAAGTAATAACAAATGTATTTTTTGTAAATTTAGATTGTTTCTGACTCTTAAAAAATATTTCTGCATCTTGTGCATTTTATTCTTCTGATCATGACTACAAAGACGGAAAATTAGATAAAAATTGATCATTTTCAGAGCTTCATTCTAAGTTCAGAAACAGATGGAATGTAGTGGTATTTTTGTCAGTAGATATTTTGATGCTTCATGAAGAATATAATTATTTGGAGAAACAAATTTATTCTAGTATGAATGTTAAAAAATCGAGAAGAATCTCACTTAAATCATACTCCATACTCATATCGTATTCAAGCACAGAAAAACGGTTGACGAAGCTATTGTCTAGCAAAACACGTTTTTGTGAAATGTTTAGTGACAATCTCACATTAAAATGGTACTTGAATACGTTATGGATTCTCAAGTATTGGCGAATTCATCATGTGACGCTGTAGATGCAAAAGAAAGACTTGAAAATAGTTTTCGATCTTCAGAAGATGAGTTGGTTTTGTTTTTGAAATTTACTAGTATGATTTTCTTCAGGGCCTCAATTTTAACAAAATAAAAGTAAATAAGAATCTTATTTGAGATTGAAATCATATTGAATGTACATCTGTTTAAATGCGATTTAGTTCTTTTCCCTTCATAGAAGAGATCAAGCCTTTTCACACATAAGGGATTTGGAGAACGTGGTGACACATATTAATCGTATTTGTGTCTCATATTGATGTACGGGTGTCTATATGCCATGTTATTCCCGTCGTGAGTGGTCCTGAGGATAATAAGTCGGTAATATTTTCAACAAATA
The DNA here is from genome assembly GCA_015342045.1 of Leptinotarsa lineolata. Classification (NCBI taxonomy): domain Eukaryota; kingdom Metazoa; phylum Arthropoda; class Insecta; order Coleoptera; family Chrysomelidae; genus Leptinotarsa; species Leptinotarsa lineolata. Next base: position 14,010 of record WOGR01003022.1, read on the forward strand.
ATATTTTTGAATTCCATTGAGTAAAAATCTTCTGACACCACCCTTATCCTGAAAGACACATTGTTACAACTGTTTTTTTTTTCAAAGAATAGAAGATAATTGTCACTCATCTCACCTTGAAACATCTAAGAGAACAATAATCAGCTAGTTATCTCTGCATTTCAGGCATTACTCAAAATTATTCATATTCCCGGTGATGAATGAACAAATATACACCTTCAATGAATATTCTACTATATTCTCAATGAAATTTATTGTTTCATTTCAGTGTGGGATCGAAGACAATTCAGATGAAGACGACGAATTGGGAGCCATGAAAGATCTATCACTAAAGGATTACATCAGTGCGAGCGCAACCACCACACAAGAGGAAGTCAAAAATGTAGAATCTCAACAACGACTGGCAGTCCTTAGCTTTGAACAAGTCAACCGTCTTAACGAAGTCATGGACGAAGTGGTCAGTATACATGGCCGAGGAAACTTCCCCACTTTAGAAATCCGCCTCAAGGACCTCGTCAACGTCGTGAGGGGTAAACTTGAGGCGGATATCACTTCGGGGGGAGCGGGGATGAAAGTCCGAGATATCAGATTGAATGGTGGCGCAGCTTCCCACGTCCTGGCAACTGAGACCCAGCCTTATAACGACCTAGATCTTATTTTTGGGGTGGAGTTGTCCTCCATGAGAAACTTTGACAAGATCAAATCCGCGGTTCTGAGTTCTTTATACGAAATGTTACCAGATGGAGTCAATAGAAAACGCATTTCCACTTGCAGTCTCAAGGAAGCCTATGTCAGTAAAATGGTCAAAGTTAATCAGAACATTGGCGGTGATAAGTGGTCGCTAATTTCATTGGGCAACTGCCGAGGAAGAGGGGTGGAACTCAAATTCGTTGACTGCATGCGGAGACAATTCGAGTTCTCCGTCGATTCCTTCCAAATTATTTTGGATTCTCTATTGCTCTTCTATAAATGTAGTGAATTGCCCATAAGTGAAAATTTTTATCCTACCGTCGTCGGGGAGTCCGTTTACGGGGATTTTCAAGAGGCGCTTTACCATCTGCAGAAGAAGTTGATCTCTACCCGACACCCCGAGGAAATACGGGGTGGAGGATTGTTGAAGTACTGCAATTTGTTAGTGAAGAATTACAAACCAGCCAGGCCAGATTTTATCAAGAGGTTACAAAGGTAAGAAAGTTGATATCTTAGAAAGTCAATTCCACTGCCAGCAGTGGAATTGACTTTTTTTGTAATACGGAAGTCTCATGATATTAATGTATTTTCTATCATTCACATTATAACTCTCATAATTGTTTTACAAAAAGAATATATTTAGAGTTGGAAACTTCCAAAGACCAAAGTAATTTGTATGGCGAAATTTCCTTTTCTATATTCCAAACAAAATATTATTTGTAGAATTTCGCAACTATGTATTATGACAACTATCAAATTACGTAGTCCCCGTATTCACATGAGCATTCAATCCGAATGAGCATGCGTTCGTCCTGAGATGCTCATATGTTTATATGGCAAGCCCAATGGATCCGCATACCTCGGTTCGTTCTAAGTTCATCCTCATCTCTATGACTTTAGCGAACACTATGAGCTCATCTCACATCTACACAAAACACACGGAGCACATTTCAGAGCATGGCCGTGTGCCCACTTCTTCTCGATTCGCATGCTTATTCGGGGTGAATGCTTGAGTGTATATTATATGGATTTTGTATTCAATTGGTTTTAATTATCACAGGAGTCTTTATGAAATAATGAATCAAGCATTGGAAATCTTCCAGCTGTGAAATATCTTATGATTCACAAGTTTGCTCATAATACAGACTACTATGAGAGGAGTGAAAAATGTAAAGTGAATTGAATTTTTAATTATTAAAATCTTTGTTGTTGTTGGAAAACCTTGTTGTTTTGACAATGAATTCACCACAATACGGCATACATCTTAAGGGCGACGAAGTAATTGATGCATATTTGCCAGCTTGTATCATGACGTCATTATCCTCCGACGTTAGTGCAAATATTCCCTAAATGTACTTTCATCATGTTTTTTTAATTCACCAAAGAGTTTGTGTAGGACCATGTCTTCTCATCCTTTTGAACATAATTTTAAAATGAGGAAATTCCAAGATAAAATGTTTGTGACGTCACAGGCCCATTTTTGTTAGATCTGTCATTGGGAAAACTGCGAAATTTCAATGTTATCAAATCAGATATTGTTTATATTATAGAATAACTCATAGGAACATTAAAAACTTAGGATAATAGGTTTTTGTATTCCTGGTAACGTGTACTTCCGCCAAAATCATACAAAATAGTCTTTGGCAAAACGCAATAGATTTGACCCAATATTACTCACCATTTCAATACCGAACAAACCGCAATTATATATATGATGACAATAAAAAGTGTCTGAATAATTGGAATC
>WOGR01003023.1:0-16446 GCA_015342045.1 Leptinotarsa lineolata
AATCGCACGTTAAAAGGTAAGGCCTCGTTAATCCATTGCTCGGACAAGTTTCGACTTCTGAGGGTTGACGTTCGTCAGCTGGTTAACGGAACGAATAATTTTAGAACAACAACAATAATCTGTGGATATTAAAATCAGAACTAAAAAAATACTTTAATTCAATATACTTTTTGTGATCTCAAGTGTAGCAAACTATCGGAAAGCGTCTGACCTAGAAATTGTATCTCTATTTCAGAGAGTATTTCAGTTTTTTTTAATAAGATATTTTTTCATTTTCAAGATCAAACTATTGTCGCGCTGTAGCTCTATTGCGTAAGCCACCTAAAAGCATTTTTTTCAAAATAATAAGAAAGTACTGATGTATATATACGAACGAGATAGCGTCGAACTGCAAGACAGTTTGAATTGAAACGTGGATTGATTCGGAAGTGAACAAGCGACGGTGGCATAAGTGCGAAAATTACAAAGTTTGAAGTATAGTGTTCAGTTCGAAACACTATTTTTTAACTGAGAAAAAATCTTATTAAAATTCAGAGTATGTTTGGGGAAGAACTATGAATTGTCAAGGCGAAAGTCTAAAAGGATGATTTCAGAACCACTGAGAATTTCGTATAATTATTTATTTCGTGTTGGTATAAGTATTTATTCTCGGAACACTTATCAATTACACAGTCGATTGCTATTTATTTTGTCGATTTTTTTCGTTTTGTAATACTTAAAAACTATCATATAGCACCATCACTAAACTACTTTTCTGTAGTTTAATTTAAGTAAACCTCATAAATACAAAAGGTATTACTAACGAGGGGGAGAGGGCAATGAATACATTTTAGTTTTACGACAATAATCACACTCATTCAACGTTGTTTTCTAAACTCCGAAACGCACCCGTCATTGTAATATACAATTTTTTGGTTATAAAAGTGGCATTATGGAATTCTCTGATACATGTTAAATTATTAAAACTTTAGAGCATTCTGAGGCACCCGTTCCATTATCTCACCTGTGGATATAACTCAATGTATTTATCCGAAAAGAGTTGGTCCATACTTTCATTCTGTTGAAGTATAGTTTTTATGACTCATAATCAGTATAATCCATTGAGATTGAGCTAGTTTAGAACAACATTCTGGTTTTTGAGTAATGCAAAATAATTATGAAAAAGTGTTCTTGAAAGTATGCATGAGAAGACTTTTTAATTAATGTTTGAGAAACATTATTACACCAGGCTGCACCTAATTTGTTAGTTGACATGAAATCGTTTGCTAATTTGGAGGTACTGCTTTTGTAATGACTCGCCCACTTTTATTAATCTATTCTTACTAACAGTCCAATAACATAACCTGTACTGTGTAGCTTTCACTTGCATTTTATAAGTATACATCTTAGCATATGTCGATTTGGTCTTTCTCTCTGTTATTTGTTTCAGTGATAATTTGTTCGCTTGCTCATTTGTAGAATACTCACTAATTCATTAACTTCGTTATTAAATGAATTATCAATCGTTTTTGACAATCTATATAACACCACCTGATTTCTTATGATTGAGAAACGTAGATAGGACCCTTCTGTCTCGAAATATTCAAGATGGTCAACTATTAGGCCATTAACGGGAAAATTAAATCGATAACCTTTCGAAGAAGGTATTATTTGATTCGTAATCTCATATAAGGTTTAAGGGTTACATCGGAGCCCATCAATGAAGTGGAAGACACAAGGTTGACATTAATTCTGTTTATTTACAAGGCAGTTATAGACTACTTTTGTAAATGGGTTTCCATACCTATAAAACAATTGTTGAGTCAATCAAGTATCGTGAAATGATAAGCAGTAAAAAGGTGATAAGTAGAACTTTTAACCTATGGCGTAAAACGAATCTATTGAGAACACTTTTCCCATACTAGAACAAAAATGATGTCTCAAACATTCAGCCAAACGCGCGTTGAGACAATGTGTTTGATGTGGTATGGCAAAAATGTTTTCAATAGAGTAAAAAATTGAATGAAATTTAAAAATGATGAATGTAGGTCAAAAAAGATACAATTTTTAAAAAGTAACTTAGAATGTGTAAGTTGCCTATAAAACGTTTGATAAACTGATGCAGTATGCGAGCATTTTTGTATTGTCAATATACATAAAATTTCATTTGCAAACGTTGTAAAGTCGCATGGTAACTCATCAGTCAACTGTAACATTAAAATTCGTAAATTTATCCATTTTTATCAACCTCGTATTTAGGTATTTGTGGTATTTAGGTATTTGTGGTATTTAGGTATTTGAGCTGTTTGCTAGGTTAATCTATAAGTTCTTTAATTGAAATTCACTCTTATAATTTCAGTGTAACTATAAACGTTTTGTTTTTAGGCCTTTCAATGCACTTACCTAACTTATTTTCGAAAAAGAAGCAAATCCGTGATAAAAACATGGGAAAGTTAGTGGTATCATGATATCCGCATGCACTTCTACTTCCAGTTTTACGTTTTTTTCTTTCATTTTTTCTTCCATATTTTCCATTTATTCGTTCAAAGACGCGATGTCTCATATGAAATTATAGTAGATAGCTCTAACGATTTCTTTTAAAAAATTAGTTTAAAACTTTGTAGACCAAATTATGCAATTTGATCAGGGAGACCCTGTGATCAAATATTCTGGTACCAAGATGGTACCAGAATCAAATTCGTTTTTCTTCAACAATACTTCCAAAGATATTCCCCCAGAAAATGATTCACAGACATATCAGTCTTTGAGACATAACATGTATTGCCATAGTTGTTATAATTTATAATGATCTTTCAGCCAAGTTGATGAACATAAAATACTTTCACATTTGACAATTTATCTTTGCGCATGCTTATTTTGAACACATTATGAGTTTGAATTTCCCTATTGTAAACAGCCAATATTTTTTGGGTAAGTGAAATAAAATTATAATGTTATAAGGAGTCTTTTCAAGATACATATAACGAAGAATCTCGAAAAAATAACTCGTGTCTAACTCGTATCTATTTATTGATAACTCTTTTTTGTCAGTCCGTAGAAGCTGTTCAAGCTTTCTTTGGGGATAGACTAATCTCCTCCATCTTTATAAAAACATTGTGGGAACCTTCCAAAGAAAGAAAGAAAGCAATTAAGTTTGAAATATACTTTTCTCAAAAATGTGTAGATCATGTATAGAAGTTTATTTCGGACACAAACTGGAACCGAAACAATCACTTTCAAGTTCACATTCAATTACACGAAATGAACAATACTTTCGAAACAACTACTACCATATGAGCATTGAATTATACGTAAATTACTTTTTCCCATTCAGTTTGTGCACCAAACATTCGTTATGAAATTGAATTAAATATCATTCAGAGGAACGCTACACAATATAATACATGAAAGATATAAAGTTTCACTTGAATGGAACACAATCATTTTCAAAGGCGGACTTTAAAGTTTCAGAATAATACACTTGTCTTATTACCTCATTAGCACCTATCTGAATAATATTACAAGATAAGGTACTAATTCCATTCAAAACATTACGACTATGTCATGGATGAAAAAAGTATTCTCACGTCATTCTGACAGTACCTAAACACAATATGCTTATTTGATTTGATCCCAGGCATAGTAGTCTTGTTTAAATTGAAGGGAATATAATTTAGGATAGATGAATTTTTGGAGAAAAAGCTCTTTGGCTTTCACTTCAAAATTTTTATACAAAAATTTGTAAAATTATATCTGAAAGTAGCTATGCATGATTTTACACATATTTGTAAAAAGTTTATTTCAGGCTTAATTCCTTCCTTACTTCAGTTGGAAGTTTCCCACAATTTTTTTTAAAGATGGAGAATTGAAAGCCACAAATATTTTGTCCTAAAAACTGACTCTTCTAAAATATATCATTCTCAATTTAGAATAGTGTTTATTTTGAAATTTCAACATGTATATATTTCTTCTGAATTAACATTAACTTTAGTTTGAATTTGTTTGACAATGTTTTGGTCAAATGGTAGAGGTTCAGAGTTGACTTCCACTGTTGAAAAATATTAACAAATTCTGAAGTTCGAAAGGCAAAGTGAAAATGATATCAAGAAATAACTTTATTTAAAAATGTACTTCCCTAACAATTTGCAGTGTTCATACTAGGGATAAGAATAACATTGTAAAATGAAAATTGCAAAGTCCAAAGAATTTTCTTGAAGAGAAATATAATTACATACATATATTGTTAATAATGGAAAAGTTTAATCTAAGAAATGTTCAGATTTTTTTTAAATTTTGGGTTCCAATATTTGATTTATTAATGATTATTGGTGACCATCAGAGTTGTTATGTTTATCTCAACATTGAATATTGAATTTGAAATTTTCATATCGTTTTTGGGGGGAGGGGATTTATGAAGGCACAAAGTTGTACATTAACATATATTTTGGTTTTATATAACAATAAGTTCCCTTGAAATTCAACTTTTGAATATATTTTATCTCTTCATTTTACAGTATGTTTAATGATTGTTAAGTAATACATTTGATTCTGTCCCCAAAACTTATTTGAGATACTGCATTTATACATTCTCAATGAACCAAAAAGAAAAATATGTTTTAAATGTTTGCACTAAAATAAATGTTCGTCTTGTTCGTCTTTGTAGAGCCCTAAATGTTCTAAACTAATTTTATCATTTAAAACTATTTTAAATCAATACTCAATTACTTTTTTGTGATAAACATGAATGAATTATTTTCAAAATCAACTAGTAATCTGTTAGGAACCAACATAGTAATGTTAACTTCAGTCTTGAATTCGATTATTTGTTCAAATCTCTCGAGGATCATTTCAAATTAATGTTTTTGTAAAAAAAAAATATATTTTTAACAGTAATGTCATATTATTGAATATAACTGACTTAGGAAAACATGTAGTGTTTAACTGGGAAGTTCAAGAACAATATTAGGTTTGATTTGATTGGTTTTGTCAATACAATTTTCTTTCATTTTTTCAATCTTTCCAGTTAGGTTTTGAATGTTAATATTTTTAGACAATGGAATTATATGTTTTTGCAATTTTGATGTGGTATCATCTAAAATGCGAAAATCGTGAGGATATCTGGAAAACATTGATGCTTTGAATTACCTAGATTTATTCTTAATTTTTTTTTGGTAATGATTATTTTTTGTTAGGAGGAAACATTTGAAGAAATGCTGAACAGGCAAAAGGCTGAACTAAATGCTTTAATGGAAGCCCATAGAAAGCAACAGTTAGAATATATGGGTAAATATAAAAGGCAAAAATATGAAGAAAATAGATGAGCTTTATTTTCTCTTATTTTTGTTACAGAGTTTCATCGAAAACAAACTGAAGGTAAATACATTTTATTAAAAAGCAGCGATAAGTTGCAACAAATTTCAACAATGTATGGAATTGCATTAGTTTGTTGAGAAAATGTTCTATGGATATTGAGATCTATCATAATTTTGTATTCTTGGACACTAAAAAATATATCATAAACGTTACTCAGTGATAAAAAAACCGAACAAGTTGAAATATGTTGTAATTTACCATCTGGTAATTTCGATATCGCTTAGAAAATAACCAGAGAGTTAAAAATTTTTGTCATTCAAATCTTTTAATATAATATGAAAAGTGAATGATTTTCTGAAATGAATATTTGAACAAAATTATGGGATGGAACATCCTACAAATCTTTTCTACTTCATTCAGAGTTTAATTGAACATTTGAACCAAAAGACTGTTGAACTGTAAAAAATTTATGTAGACCTCTTTGTTTTTTAGTCTCTTGCTTTGACGTAAATGATTAAAGGCCCATAAATGCAATATGAACCATCTTATCAGTTGTAGAAATTTCATTAGAGAAGACAAATGACTGAATCATCTTTATTTTTTCAGAGATTAAAAAACACTGAGAAGAGGATTGATAGGAAGTGAGAACGAAAGGCTGTATATTAATTATTATTGTTTATATTGTATTATAATTGAAAAGAAAAACTAATGGTTATTATAATATTTGATGATAATTTATTTTTAATATCTTCTGTTATTTCTAGTTTTGTTTTATTTATTTTAGAGAAATCATTAAACTCCTATAGTGAACCTTGGTATTTCTATACTAGTCAACATGTTTTCGACTATTTTGATAAAAAATAAACTTTAATATTCAAAGAATTAATTCATGAATCTTGTTTCCAAACACATTTTCCTAATTTGGTTTCTAATGGAAACTTTTTATAACTACTTTTATCTTATATATTTATCAAAAGATACATTACTTTTGTATGTGTTTCAAAATTGTTAGTCAACTTTATTGTAACTCAATATTTTAGGCAAAAATATTGAATGTGAAAGAACTGAATTTATGATTGAGAATAGGGTATAGTTTTCATGGTCAGTAGTACCCTCAAAAAGTGGCCGCCTCTAAAGAAGTTGCGGGACTAAATATTTTACTCAGAAGAGAAATAAGCATCTTTAGCGGCGATGTAGTAGATCTGACAAGCGGCATATTACAGGTGGTAGTAACTAGGATTTCGAAGAATTTATAGATGAAGGCTGGTTGGCTACTGTACTGTGATTTTTATATGAATGATTGACATCTTCATCAGTACAATGGCTGTTTTTTTCCTCAGATTATTTTATATATCCCCATATTCAAAAAAACTTTATTGTGTTCAATTATTAAATACATTATGGATTTTCATCATGTATTGGCCGATTTCATCAAATATATTATATCTCTCCGGTAATTGCGAGGTCTCTAATGAAGGTGAATATTAATTTGGTATTAATTAGAGCAGCTATTAACCCTTTTTTCATTTTATGCATTTCAGTGGCCTTTATGTATAACTAAAGTGACCAGACGTCCCGTTTTGAACGGGACTGTCCCTTTATATTCGACCATCTGTCCCGTTGTTCCCAAATAATGATCTGGGACGCAAAATAATCCCGTTTTCTGAAACCGCGCGAAAAATTAAAATATTGGTGTCCCAAATCAATAAAAGGTCAAACTGTATCGGCAATTGAGCAAAAGAAATCAATAAACTCATTTAGAATTTGATTCATAAAGAAACTAATCAGTTTCTTACATTTACTGTTCGTAATTTAATCATAAAACTGAAAAATCATATTTATGAAGATTTTGTGAAAAAAACAACTGAACCAATGGAAGAATAGACTAACTTTCTTACTAGAGAAATGAACATTTGGAAGAATAGACTAACTTTCTTACTAGAGAAATGGAGATATTTTATTGGGCAGATTTAAGAAAAGTACCTGCGTGGGAAGATGTACAAGAAGCATTGAATGTATTGATTGAAAAGGGATATATTGACAGTACTACAAATACAGAAGTATTTGACGAATTTTCATTAATTGTAAACTACGTCACTCCACAAAAAATTACAGGTTGGAATAATTTAAAAGTTCACACAGAAACTCGATTGGTGGAAGTATTCATACTTTCGCACCAACAATCTGCAACATGAAAATTTTTGTATTTTAATTGAATATATTTTATGTCTACCTGGTACAAATACTCCAATAGAGAGACGTCTGAAAAAAATCACTTGCAGGTTTCAGTTCTGAAGGCGATGTTGATAACGAAGATCAATATAATCAAAACGTGCCAAGAATTTCACTCTTATTTAAAATCATCACCATTTTTATTGAAGCAAATTTTTTCCTCCGAAAAATATAAATACGACTAAAAATATAATATGTTGCATATAATTTAATAATTACCGTCACATTAACCACTGTCGAGGTTAAGTGGAAGAACAGATAATTTTCATCGCCCTCAGATGAAAATAAACTGAACTTCGCCTTTTAGTTCCCTGTAATAAAAATTTTGTATAAAACTGTCAATTACCTAATATTGGAAATAATAAATATGAATTATTATTATTAAAAGGTGCTTTAATGAGTCCATACAGTATAGAGTATGGTCCATACATACATGTTATATATGGACGTCCCGTTTTGAGTTGAAAAAAAAAGGTCAGTTTATGTATAACCTGCCGTGGTAAGCTGCAGTAGTTGCTTAAGCTAAAGCGCTCATGTTAGTAAAGTCCGGAAGTAACTTCTTTGAATTTTTTTGATACATCAGATTTTATGAAATACTGAAATTTACTACAAGAGGAATAATATTTACGTATCCAAAAAGAATTGCAAAAAAGTAATGGTTCATTAACACTTTTTCCTCAAAATGTTAAAGTTTGTATTGAATCCCAGATTCAACTGCAAAATTCTAATATCCTGATGCATTTCATCAGAAAATAATAATATTCAAGCAATGAACTGTGAGAAGTATAGTTTTTAACCTATGTAATGTCAGTATGTGTAGTACGTCAAGACTTCGTTAATCCCTAGCTCGCACAAGTTTCGACTTCTGAGGGTTGTCGTCCAAAAGGAAGCGACAACTGGTTAACGGAAAAGCACCATCATTATGAACACAATTTCAATATACTGTAAACGTCTTGTTATCACAAAAAATTGTAAAGATTTCAAATATAATTGGACAAAAGTATCTAGTCATTTACTTCAATTTTCAGCTTGAGGAATAAAAAGTGTTTTTTCTTTGGGCAGCGTTCAAAAGTTAACAAGACACATTTTTTTTTGAGACAAATTGATTGATATTTGGAAATGAATGTATCTAAAAAGTTTTTTGTTTTTATGTTGATGCTATTATTCAAAATCTATGATCCAAACGGACTGTACAATTCAGAAAGTGTTCAACAGATTTTTAGCAAAGTTGGTGGAATATATTTTTTCGGGTGTTCGTTGTCAAATGTCGGCGATTCGCCATCACCACAGATGGCATTTTCATGACATGTTACTGACGGGCAATTCACCTAGGATTGTTGCCCGGGGCCCTCTATTAACTGCAGGACACTGAAGGGAGAAACTACGTTTTGCCAGGAAACACGTCAATTGGTTAGAGGATGACTGGGAACGACTGTTATTCACCAATGAGTCCCAAGTTTGTTTGCACAATAACGACAGACGTGTTCGTGTATTACGACGTTCCAATAAACTATATGCTCAATGTAACTTTTCACAAACCACATCATTTGGTGGAGGCTCCGTTATGGTGTGGGGTGGTATTTATTTCATCGTACATACGGGCCTCGTGGTCATACTCAATGGGTCCGTTACAACTGAAAGGTACACACGTAGTACCATTCGCCCTTTATATCGGCGAAAATTTCTCACTAATGCAAGACAATGCCAGACCCCAGATGCCAGATAGTCAGACATAACCTCGGAGAGGTTGAAAAACACCATGGCATGGCCGGCACGTAGCCCGGATTTAAATCCAATAGAAAATATCTGGGATATTAGTGAGCTATTGAGAGAGCACCCGATCCAACCAAACAACCTGCAGGAACTGGGGGAGAGACTGATTCAGGTTTGGAGAGGACTGAACAGAATAAAATTAAGCACATAATTTTAAGTATGGGCCGACGATGTGATGCTGTTATACATGGTAGAGGTGAAAACACTCGTTTTTGACACTTTTCTGTATATTTTCGCCAACTTTTTTCCAACAATATTTTGTTTGTAATTTACTTTTTTTTTCTGTTACATTACCCTCGATAACACAGTACTACAATTACTGACGCTATGTAGGTTAAGTTTGAAGATACATCGATACATCTCTCCCTTTCATAGATAAAGATTATCAAAAAAATAATTTATCTTACAAATTCACAGCTTCGAAAAATGTACATAATTCCAGTTTCAATGCTTATATCAACCTCGATGATACTTCTTTATATAGTTTTTTAAGAGCTTATGAAAATAGTAATCAAGATACATTTAGTAATTTAAATATGCCGCATGAAAATTTTGTTCATTATATATCTTTATTAGAAATACTGTTTCAATTAATTTTTGAATTACTTTCCACCGAAAATAATATGTCAAGTCGTTTGTAAATATTAGCAAGACAACGGAATTTAAACATCCTTGTAATGTAAGATTACATTGAAATATGTAAATAAACATTTTAGAAATCCCAGTAAAACAAAACTTGTAATTTGAAAAAAACATTAAACATTTTGTATAACACCTTTTTTTTTATTTCACATGGGTACTTATTTGCAATACATTATATGTATCAACACTATAGAAAAAAATAAATTAAGACAAGAGAGAAAGAAAATAAAACAAAACAAAAATAAACATTTAAAATTCCGGTGGACATTTTTCTAATTGGTCAACGGCCGGATTTTTTGCTCGGGCTGGCCGGACGGCGAAACACGTGTGGACCGCATGTTCTAAGGGTTGGGCTCTTGAAGAGCCGATGAAATCACCGTACGGAATGAGTAACTTGATACCACAAAATGTTTCATAATATTATTAAATTTCGTTTTTATATGAGCGCACGCCTATGGTAAAAGAACGAAATCACAGAATAGTAAACAATCAGAATTAGAAGTTCAAAGCGGCGGTTTTTCCAGATATTCTGAACTATCAGGAAACATCATGTGTGTACCCAAAAAATTAACTTTTCTACAGCGCCTCAAATCCAATCAGATATAATTTCTATTGACACACGTCAAAAGAATGGAATGTTCAGATGTCATATAAGACTATCGAATATTACATCTGAACATTTCATTCTTTTGACGTGTGTCGAAAGAAAATGTATCTGATTGAATTTGAGGCGCTATACAAAAGTGAATTTTTTGAATTTTGAAAACGGAAAAAAATATTTTCCAAAACGTTAACCATATAAAGAAAGCCAAGTATAGAAATTTCGTTTTCTTCACTGATTATACAATATTTTTTAGTTTATAACAAATTTCTCTAACTCTTATTCTGACAAAAAAAACAAATTAATACAAATTATGAAATTATGAAACAACAAAAATTAATTGGCGCTCGGGGCGATTTGATTGATTCCAGTGGCCCATTTGCTTTTTCATCTGCAGGAAAACCTGCAACACCACATCATCTGAAGATCTTGATCTGCCAATGTCATCTCTGTCATAGAATAAAAATTAGGGTGTCTCCAGAGGCTCCAATAAATTCAAGATATCACCAGAATATTTAGTAACACGACATCAAACTTAAACCAGCCCGTTTCTTCTTTGACCAATGCGTAATAATGACCAGATTCAATTGAGGGGGTTGAAAGGAAATTTGAAGAGGAGCTTGAAGGAGTCGGAAGGGAATTTGGAAATAAGTTTGAAGGAGTCGATAAAAAGTTTGAAGAGGTTTTTCGGGAACTTCGAAAAGAATCACCGGAACCAAAGAGGATCGCTGTAGAGAAATGTAGAGTGGAAACAACATCTCTCCTTTCTAGCAGTTTTATTAAAACTCCGACCTTCGATGACGAATCTTCACGATCAATTTATCGCAGACAATTTGAGGCCGCTGCAGAAAATAATGGGTGGAAAAATGAGGGAAAAGCAGCAGCTCTCATACTGGCACTACGAGGAAAGGCCTCCGGAATTCTTCAAAATATTCCAGCGAATAGGGAGAAATATTATGAAGCAGTCGTGTCAGCTTTGGAGTCTGCAGGAGTTTGGGACTGAAGTCGAAAGGTTGGTAAGACTCGCCTACCTAGAAGTACCTGACAACTTCACCTACTGGATTAGCGTTCATAGTTTCATCGATAGGGTTCGTGATATGGAGCTGCAGCAGTCGCTGAGGATGGCGCATCATAAAAAATTGAATGAAGCCATCATTTATGCCCTAGAATTTGAAGCTGCCTAAAATGCTTCGCGACAACGAAAAGTTCTATTGAGGTCTATCAATGAAAAGGAAGACGAAGGAACAGATCGATTCATGATAGGTCTAGAGGAACCTCTGAAGAAATATTTGATGAATGAAACTGCATCCAAGGCAAGAGGACGGCCTGAATGCTATAACTGCGGCAGAGAAGGACATGTAAGGCAGGACTATCGATCTCGTTCAACATCCAAAATAAATTACTGCGTCACTAGAAAAGAACTTCTCGCAGTTGTCAAAGCGGTGGATCACTACCACTCCTTTTTATATAGTTGAAAATTTTCGATCAAGTCAGAGCACTTCTGGATGCAAATTTTGTCAACGCCAAGAGAAGAAGGATATCCCAATTACCAGAAGAACTTTTCATCAGATGTGACAAGATAGCGGGCAAAGACTCCTTTATGGACAGCTCTGATAGGGTAATAAGCTCCCCTACCTCCAGCCGTTTTTCCCGCTGGTGAAAACGTAGCAATACATTCTTACAAAACTGCAGGTGAATGAACAGGTGTTTGACTTTGATGAATAAATAGATAACCTTCTCGATCTCGTTCATGGTTAAAATCTCGTTTTTGAAATTCTTTGTCATAAACAAAATTTGTAAAATGCCATTCGTGTAGCAAGTGTTTCCTGAATTATCTAATCCAATTTTTTTCGCAAGATTTTCAGAACAACTATCTACTGATTCGTAGGAAAGAAAATGTTTCACAGAAACTGCATCAGAATCATTTCTCAAGCTGCAATCGATCCCTCCAAGTGATGAAGGGTTTCGTAGAGGGATCGATTCGTCTCTTGCTCCATGAAGCTCTACAGAAAGGGAACCAGAACCATGAGGACAGCATCTCATATTTGGGGGGTCCGGAATGAACTATTTCCATTGATCGGACTGAAAAAGAATAAGGTGGATCAATGACTTGCGAATTGACCTCGATAGGAGACTGATGAATATATGTTTATTCCGATTGTTTCGAAGAAATTTTAGTTCAGTACTGAAATGAGGGCAATGCATGATCTCATCAAAATTATGTGAAGGAGGAATAGTTCCAAGGACCAAAGCAGCATTACCACGTTGAATAGTAATCTTTAGTTGCTTGGAAATAATTTACTTAAATTTTTTTCCACTAATAAATATATTATGTGAGATGAATGAAACGTTTTGAAAATTTCCGTTCATGGCCTACAGTGGAAGTAAATTCAAGTGGAATGTTAGGAGCAATATTATCGAATCGAATAACTATATTTCCCTGACTAAACATTTGTCCCAATTTCAATGATCAGTCTGCTTCTTTAGTTGAATTAAATGAACTGAAGTGCAATTCTATAATAGTAGGCACTAAATTCTCAGGAATATTACTGCATTAAAAAGAAAACATTGTTGTCAAGGATGGAATTCTATACAGAGTGAGTCAACAAGATTTCCATTGCTATCAGGGAAAACGATTTTTCGAATTGATCAATTCTTTTTCACAGTCATATCGATAAATACTAACTTTTGAAATTATCTACTCGCATACTGGCTGAAACACCCAGTCATTCTATTCCATATTTTCTTAGCTCTCTGAGAAATTTTTGTTTTCGAATTTCCATTGTGGAATTGCAGAAGTTATTCTAGAAAAACATATTTTGCAAACATTTTTTTTTATTCACCACCAGCATGTCTACAGCAATTAAGTGTATTTTCATAGAAATAGTCGACATCACTATGATCATTTCGGAAATCTCAACTTTTGGAAACAATATATAGGGTGCTCGGTGAAACCTGTCAAGTTTCATTCATTTTCGAACAGACAAAATTCAAGTTTTTCAAATAGGACACCCTGTATTTTTCCATTCGCATGGAGAGTTTGAACATTTCACAACATTATTTTCATCAGAGGTGTACCACACGAAAAATAAATATTTTACAAATTATAGCCAGTATTATTAATTGTTGTAACCACAAAAATTCATTGATTTACGTTCACTTACTCAAAATTCTTCCAATATGAACAATAACGCCTAAATTCCACATTGAATAAAGGAGTCAAAAATATGTTCGAAATGATGACCATTTTCTGCAACACATAATGTCAGTCTTTCTATTGAACGAATTCTCTAGACGTTCCTCTCGGATTTTCCTGAAATATCTAGTGAATCTTCGTTTCATGTCTTCTATAGATGTTGGAGGAGTTTGATGTATAATTCATTTGGTATCCCCATTAAAAAAATCCATTTTGGTCAGGTCAGGTAATCTGGATAGCCACGCCACTGGCCCACCCCTACTTATCCATTTTTGACTGAAATGATCTTTGAGGTATTCCCGTACCTCAGTTTTGAAATGTGGTGGTGCACCGTTTTGTTGTAGCCACATTGTAAATCTTGTTCCATATGGAACCCCGCCCAATAAATTTGAAAACTCATGCCGAAGAAATCTTACATATTTTTTACCAGTGAGATGCCAATCCAAAAAATACGGACCGATAACTCTTTTTCCAAGAATTCCACCCCAAACATTCAGTGACTAACGTTGCTGATGGTTCAGTCAACGAACAAAATGGGGATTTTCCATTCACAATGCCATTTTTATGAAAAGTCGCTTTATCAGAAAATAACATGTTAGTGAGGTCTCACTAACATTCTCCCTGATGATGAAAGTAACCATTGTCGAAATATTGGAAATATAATGTTATAAGAGTACACTTGCGCTTCGCTGCTATTCCCAAATAACTCCAAAGATTTGTTCTTAACTAGTCAGCAAAGACTACCTCTCTTTCTCTTCATATATTATTATATATATTATTTTCTTACGCCACTGAAAGAGACAGATCAAGACAAAAACGTCAGATATTTCTGACAGTTTAGTGCCCACTATTTTGGAATTATAGTATAGCAATTTTATGTCACCTATAAGTCTCATTCACCAAAAGAATCAAAATAATCTGAGGACAAAGATTTGTTATAACAGAAAACTAGGAATGAATGAAAGTGAGAAACTGCTTGAGCACATAATTAGTAAGGAACCACTTCTCTATAATGAATTGGAATTTAATGTATGGATCTGAAGGGGTATGATTTCAACCCGGAAAAAACATTCATACATTTCACAATATTATTCAAGATTCAAACCTATAGAAATGCAATTATATCAAAGACCTACGGGTTATTTTTAATGAAAGATTCACTTCAGGAAAACATATTTCACAAAAAGTTTACAAATCCTTCAAGTCGTAGGGTTTCATTATTGGAAATCGCAAGAATTTCCAAAGTATTGAAACTATGGGACCCTTATATCAAAAAATAGAATGAAAGTGAGATAGAAATTTCAGACCAATCTGTATCATATGCAACTTTTGTAAAGTTTTTGATATGCTTCTTGAGAATATAATCTACTGTCACGTCAGCAACATTGTTATCCCCAATCAACACGGTTTTATGAAAGTACGTTCAACTATCACCAATCTTGTAACAATTACTGTATTGCAGAAAGTATTGATTGTCAGTCTCAGACTGATGTCATCTACATTGAATTTTCTAAAGCGTTCGACAAATTTGACCATAGTATCCTGCTCAACAAGTTTTTGACTTTTGAGTTATTCAATGGCTTAATTTCTCTCTTCAAACCGTATTTATATACGAGTATCGTATTGTATTGTTCATTCTAATGTGACTCATAAGCTGGGTATTGAAATAGTACATGATAATAATAATGATACGTTCGTTATTCACCACAAATCCACAAAAACAATCTCAAGTATCAATTCTGAAGAACTAGGTAAATAAAAAGTGAGAGTTCAGGAAGAGAGAAACCAGAAAGAGAGAAACTGGTCTTCCACTCAGACTCTTACTACAAACTGAACTCAAAACTAAAATATAATTACTGACTAGTATACAAAGATCGAGAAGACGAGAAAAGTAAGAGAAAGGAAGAGGAGAGAAGGAGAGAAGATAGGAAACCTTTTTATTTTTTCTTTTCACTTCACCAGTTCACGAAAATACTCAGTCATGGATTTTTCCAAAGGGAAACACGATTTACTGCAGTCGGTTATTTCGATCGTATTCATGTAACTAGCGACATTATATAAAAAAAAACGTTTAAAAATTTTCTTTCTAAGTCGAGGAATGGTGATGAAAAAGTTGAGTTGCTTGTATTGCAAAAATCTATTGAGATGACTTCCATTTCACGATCACCTTCATACTTGGATGAAAAAACTGATATCAATCATTTGAGTGAAATACATTCTTACCTTTTGCATCTGACTCAAGAATATTATGGTCAAAACAATACTAATAAATTTTCAAATTCATAAACTATATTTCACCATTAGCATCAACATTATTTAAATTTGAGAATTCCACGTCATATTGTGAAAATCAACATAATAGAATTCAACGAAAATTCAGAGTAATCAAATAAGAATAAGGACACCTGTCAACTTCTTTTCCACTGGATGTTTCATGAATACATTTCAACTTAGTATTCTATGAGTTGCCTCAACTGAATACATTGGCACCACTGGTAAGTTGACCTTGATGGAAAAATAAAAAATAGAACAACCATAAACTTCAATTTACAATATTTTCCTTATTTCGTTACTGCGCTGCATGGCAATACTTTTAACAATGATAACTTTCAACGGCGCGATTTCTTAGACGTCTCCAAGGCGTTCGACAGAGTATGGCACGACGGACTATTAGCCAAGATGAGCGACTTTGGCTATTCCAAGCCCACGG
>WOGR01003024.1:0-16444 GCA_015342045.1 Leptinotarsa lineolata
CTCGAAAAGTTTTTTATTTAGGCATACAAGTTACCTAGTGGTCTGTCTAATGTATTATTAACATGGCAATTTTAACTACAAATTATCTCGGAAACTGCTCGTTACAAAAATTTTCTTTTAACAGAATTGTAAAGGTATTTGAAAGACCTTTTAAACAAGGTGCCATTCGACCTACTTTCCCTATCTAAATAAGGGTCGTCGAACGCACCCCTCCGAGGGGGTGCGTACTACAAAAAATCTGATTAGTCTGAAAGGTGTCTCCCTTTAATTAGAAATCGACGTGTCCGATTTTTTTTTGAAAATCTCACTTTTTATACCCAAAAACGGCTCTGTTGAGTTTTCGTTGTTACACACTGTTATATGTTTCTCATAACTAGTGAACCCTTTGCCATATTGGAATGAAAATGACGAGTATCTTTTGAGGGTTAGGGAAGTTTAGTTCATGGATGGGAGACAACAGGATTTTTTATCATTCACTTCAAACTAATTATTTTGTGGATACCAAAATTATACTGCATGGTAACTGGGCCGCCGTGCTGGGTAATAGCACGTTAAAAGGTGAGGCCTCGTTAATCCATTGCTCGCACAAGTTTCGACTTCTGAGGGTTGACGTTCTCCAGCTGGTTAACGGAATGAACAATTTTACAACAATTTTTTTAGAACAATATTACCTAATTTGAAATTTCAGGGGATCTGCTCTTGTACTGGGTGCATATACACTTGAATGGTAGTGAGAATCTGATTTGCATATTTCTTACAGTTTCAAATGAAATCTTTGCCATAAAGATTTTAGTTACTCACTAAAGTTTTATACTTTCTACTACCAAGTTTTTCTCGACTTTTCTTTCAAGTAACCGTACATAATTTTTGACATGATAGATCAAAAAATTAAACGAATTTTTCAAACAACTGTTACAATTGCTGGCTGTTTTCAAAGGTGTTGCTGTTTAGTAAACAGTCATGAGACCACACAATGTTGTATTCAAGAAATACTTCATTGTAAGATTTTCGCTTAGCACCTTTACGAAAACGCAACATGTGTTTCGCTATTCAAAAGCTTCTTCAGGCGTGTTTATACGTCTATACAGTGAGTAAAGGCCAAATGGAATAAATTCATTATTTCGGTTACTGTACATATTAAAAAAAAAAACAAAATACGTCAAATTTGAATTATAATTTGACATTCTTCTACGTAAAAATGCCACCCCTACTTTCACCCTCTTCAAATGACAGGTACAACCCCCAATTTTTTAAATGGGGAATATAAGTTTGTGATATATCATTTAAAAGGTCTCTTCATTCTCTATAGAAAATGTTTTCTCTTTCAAGTTTACTGCAACAATTTAGATAAAATAAATTAAAATCATGTATGTAGAATACGAAAAAGAACTATGGATGTTAACGAAGTAAATGTTCAAAATGGTCACCGCGAACGTCTTGGCAACATCCTAATCTCAAATAAAACTGTCTTCTAACATTATTCAACATGGTAGGCGCGACCGACCTATATGACCTATATGAGCTCCTGAGTGTGTATCATTTCCTAGGGATGCATTTTATTTTCTTTTAATATGTGTACTTTCGATGTATGGCTAACATTGGATGTAGTGGAAGCCTGTCTACTCGATTTATGTGGGTTTTCCTCAAACTCAAGCATAACATCAAATTTTTGTTCATCACTCATTGCGTTGGCAGGTGCTTCTTTTATCCGCCCCACATGACCAAACTCGCGAAACTACTTCTCTATTTTGCTTATTGTTCTTTGAAATATTGGCGGTAAATCAGGAAATTTCTCATGAAATAGGCAAGCTATTTCCTGTTGTGTTCGGTTTTTATCTCCGTAACCATTTGTAAAACTGTTATTTCATGCATTTCCGTTAATCTAACCATCTGTCAGACTTGCAGTTAACGAAATCTTAACTCAAATTAGGATACTAACAACTAATGTTGTAACATACAAAACAATTTGACAAGGCGTTTCAAACTAACATTGCCACGGAAATTATTCAGAGTTTTTTGAAGGATACTATCTAAAAAGAACATTGCTTTGGTTTTTGCTTACTTTTTTATTATCAATACCTCGATATTGCAATAAGTTTTGAGTGTATTCTATGGAAGTTCGGTAACCACATGATTTTAATTTATTTTATCCCAATTTTTGAAATAAACTTGAAACCGATAACATTTTTGAATAGAGAATGAAAAGACCTTTCAAACGATTTATCACAAGCTTATACTTCCAATTTGAAAATTTGGGGTTTGTACCTGTCATCCGACGGGAGTTGAAGATAGGGGTAGCATTTTTCCGTTAAAGTATGTCAAGTTATAATTTAAATTTGACGTGTCTCGGGATTTTTTAAAAATATGTACAGTAACCGAAATAATGAATTTATTCCATTTGGCTTTTACATACTATATAATATAGTATAGACACGCCTGAAGGAGTTATCGTATAACGAAACACGTGTTGCGTTTTTGTAGAACTGTTTAGCGAAAATCTTACATACAGGATTCTCATCAATTATCGACGGATTCTATCAAAATGTTGTTCATGCAACCAGTCTTAAGTCGGGTTGGAAACAGTTACTTACTGATTTTCAGTGACCACATTAATATACGAGCATAAATATTATCTTGTTTATACCGAATATTTTTTTCATGATATCTATGTGCAGGAGTTGTGAGTTTTTAGTAAGTACTAAATAATAAAAATCATGAATTCCCAAGTCTCAAAACTTGTGACAAACGACTCAAGAGTGGCACAAGTTGGTGGTTGGAAATAATCAAGTGATTTGAAGGGAGGTTTTGGTCATAAGTTATTAATAATAAATAAGAACTTCTTATCTAAGAATACGTCATCGTTAGTGACACTTAACTATATTTTTTCATAATCATTTTATCACAAATTCTCAGTTGGGTTTTCTACACCACTGAACAGAAACCCTGTTTTGGTAGGAAGTTTTGAAGGTAATAATGTCATGGTTTCTATTTCAGACATAAACGATCAACGCGAGATAGATGAGTGGGTTTCCTACTACTGTACATAGCAAGTAGGTAGCAAATGTCGAATATACTAATATCTAAGGTTCGTATTTCGAATAAAGAATAAGTGAGGTGGTCTAACTGAAAGAATTAGTTTAATCAGTAGAAAATAATTATAACTATTCTCTAGATCGATTTTAAACAAATTGAAGTGCTTTATACTCTAATATAACTGGCAGTAAAGGAAATTCCAACAATCATATTATAACAAATTGTTGCAACAGTTGACTTAAAATAGTCCTAAACCCAGTTAAAAGATTCATATCTATAACAGTTCAACAGTTATATCAATTTGTTACTTAACAAATGAAGCAGTCGCTGTCATATAAGATTTCAAAGAAATCCTTGAAGTTTTCCGAACATTCTAAACAAATCATTCATCAATTTCTTTTTATTAGACGACAGCCAGTTCCGGCTTAAAACTGCCAACAATGATTAAAATGCAACCTTTTGTCAGCTTCATACAGTTTTAAATCCTGATAAAGTATTTCTCAATGAAGTGGCTGTACAACAGTGCTAACTAAGAGTAAAATTCGTAGTTATTCGAAAAAATAAAGTCATCTTATCTCTTTATAATTTTCCTTTTTTTTACTTATGAACACTTTCTTTTAGTACAAGAAGTATGAAGAAATTACCCACAAGGACTCCTGAACATTTTCTTATAAGCATTCAGTATGGACTTCACTTAGTGAAAGCTATTTGTATAAATTACTTATGAGTAATTCGTGAGAAACACATTTCTTTCAAATAACAATATGTCCATAGTGAGTTGAAAACTTGTGTACGATCAACTTTTTGACTCTACAGTCATATTTCCTCCCAACTCAAATGTAGAAACAGTTACTTATGAAATTTATACATTTCGCTAAAATTTCAATAAATATGTTTTCCATCATTGTATTACAAGTAATTTTATTCTTATATATCATCATTTGTAGGGTTACATCGTTGTCCGCAGTGCTCGAAGACGTACAGAAGACCCGAAACACTTAAGAGACATCTACGAATTGAATGTAACAAACCCGGGCAGTTTCCGTGCTCTTTTTGCGATCGAGTTTTCAAACATAAATTTTCATGTAGAACTCATATGAAAACTATACATAATAAATAATTATAGCTAATGAGAATGTCTCATAATTGATTATCTAAGTAGAAAACATAACGATTAAGACATAAAAAATGTACTTCTTCAACACTTCTTTGTGAAGGTTTTTGCATAATAAATAAGTTTTACAAATTCTTCGATTTTATCATACGCAATAAAGGGATAAACGAAAGGTAAATGCGATTACATCTATCCTTACGAAGACGCCATCTATGGCTTTGACACTGACCGCCAAACAAGATTCGTTCTTGGTCTCTCACTGCAACATTCATGATACCACACCAGACAGTGCTGTTTCGAACCATCATAGGGCTCATCAATGTAGTGCTGGACTCAATTTTCCTTGAAGGACAAACCTAAGTAAATTCATTCTTTTACTCAATATTTCATTTAGACCATTTGCCCATGGTTATCTTTTAGGCAAAGTTGATCATCATTGCATTTGTGGTTCAGAACCACTGATGAGACCTATGGTGGAACGAAACATCGCTGTCTGGTTGGATTCCATCCACTGTTCAATGCTTTTTGTTGTGGTTATTCATGGAGACAAATTTGGTAACACGGCTTAAGAGTTAACTCAAAACTAAGTAGAAACAAAGAAATATATTTGAAGAGCAGTTACCGGTATTCGCTGAAAAAATGACTGAATTCTGCCCTCACACACTAATGTATTCATTTTTCAGTGTAATGGAAAGAATTTCATTATTTTTACATGTTCTTAGATATGATGGAAAAATTCATGTACAGATGAAATATCCTTCGTTACACTACAAAAAACACACCAATTCACTAATCGGTTTACTTATTAGTTTAATTTTCCATTCCTTCGCTGTTTAGTCTAGTCAAGAAGTGCTTTTGGAAATCGAAAAGTGTAGACTGAATTCTATGAATAGACAAAGGTCCTATTTTGAACAGCCCTTTGGTTGGTCTTATACGTGATAACTCTAACAAATTTTAACAGAGTAGAGGTTTTTATAAAAAAACAGGTAGTTTAGCATAGGTAGTAGTTGGGTAATACTAACCAATAGTAGTTAGGCACTACCAATAGGTAGTAGTTAGGCCACAAGCGTATATAAACACTAACATTGTAGTATTTTTATATGCTAAGGGCATTAGTAAACTATGTATATTTAACAAACTTCTAGAAAACCTGATCTGTGATCAGATGGTCAATCGAGTGAATGGTTTGATTATATCGAGGAGCAGCATGGGTTTTTTGCCAAGAGATCAGTCGAAACAAATATTGTCAATACATTGCTGATTCAATGGATGAGCGAACCCAAGTCACCAATTCACTCATCTCTACATGGTGATCTACTGCGGTGGTTCTCCTCCTATGTCTTCAA
The DNA here is from genome assembly GCA_015342045.1 of Leptinotarsa lineolata. Taxonomy (NCBI): domain Eukaryota; kingdom Metazoa; phylum Arthropoda; class Insecta; order Coleoptera; family Chrysomelidae; genus Leptinotarsa; species Leptinotarsa lineolata. Next base: position 5,494 of record WOGR01003024.1, read on the forward strand.
TAGATCGCAGATTGCGACAATAAATGGTTTCAAATCAACACCTATTGCTGTAACGTGGGGAGTACCACAAGCCTCCCACTTGGGTCCTTTATTATTATTAATCTTTATAAGTGAAAAATAATTTAAAAAAATGCATCAAATTTTTCAAAGTATTGTCCAAAGATATTTTCAAGAATAAATTCAATAGTAGACTGCTTAAACGTCCAATCTGACCTTTATCGATTAGCTCAATATTGCAACTGTAATAGATTGTTCCTCAATTTGAATGAATGCTCAACTATCTCATTTACAAACAATCAGTATCTGATTGAATTTTACTACAATTAACCTTAAAAAAACTGGGCAAGGTCAACTATATTAAGTTTAGGAGTCATCTTCAACAACAGATTGAGTTTAAATTCACGTTGCGAATATACCGTAAACAAATCTAACAGAATGTTATGATTCATTAGTAGGATTTGCCGAAATTTCAAAAGGCAAGAAGATATCGAATCATTATATTCTGCTTATGTATATAGTAGACTGAGATTTGCCATCGTCATCTAGAGTCCTGACTATAATCTCTATAAGGTTAGACTTGAGAGATTCCAAAATATATTAATTAGATTTTTGAACTTCAGGGTAAATGGTGTTTATAACGTTGATAATTTACATTCAGCTAGATTAACATTCAACATTTCACTACTACAAAAATGAAGAATTATTTCAGACTTGGTCTTTATATTTAAAAGCCTTAGGAATTACTATGACGCTCCTATACTTAGTATATCAATGTACCATCCAGAAACACCAGTTATAGGCAATTTCTCAATGTGAGCTTAAAACATACCAATTTGGGTCAGAACACCCCTTTTCCTAGGCTTATCAATAGCTTCAATAAATACTGATCGGAAATGGAAATCTCACTTCAAAACTAACACAAAACGAATATTTCACATGTAACCTATACCTGTAATGTTATTTAGGAATATCTATAATTTGAGGTTTTTTCTTTGTTTTTGTAAACTGGAGATAATAATTTTATGAATAAGTAGATATTGTTTTGGGCTTATCCCTATATACAGAACCATTCAAATTCGTTTCTGTACATGTGTATCTCGTAAACGGTAAAAGATAGTGTCAGTTGAATTGTGGCAAAGTTGCGTATTTCAGAGACCTATTCAAGGATGTAAAAAAATCGAATATAGCTCTTTTGGTTTTGGAGATATACAGGAGAAACCAAAATATACCAAATTATTTTTTTGCCTGTATCGTCTTTATTTTCAGACATATCGAAAATCTGTCCAGATATTGCTATTGGCACTTGATGTGGGCTATCAGAGTATATCCATGAATCTTTTATACAGGGTGTCAGCTGATTTGAGCCACCCTCATCTTTGAATTTTCAAATACGGACCTGTAATTTTTGTTGTAGTTTTTGGATCGTCGACGTTCACTTCTTACTGAGAAATTAAATTTAATTCTGTATTCTGGGATATTTCGGTAATATTTTATTTTATTTGAGTGAATTATTTCCTTTTAAATTACGGCCTTGGAAATTGGTTGATTGATTCAATTGAAAAAACTTTCACGTCCTCCTATGTACTGAAGAGTTTTTCGGGAGTATTTTTTCATTTTTAGGTACCCATTCATATTTTTTCACATTTCCGTTGCTCTGAGCGTTTTCTACAATGAACTCCGAATAGCAAAACCTTTTATAATTATCTGAAACATATCTACAACAAAAATATATTAAATGTATTTTGATAAGCAGAAAAAGAAATGGTTATTATTATTGCTATCATTTCTTTTTCTCTTCATCAGTAATTCGTGAGAAACGAATTTCTTTCAAATAACAATATGTCCATAGTGAGGTGAAAATTTGTGTACGACAAACTTTTTGACTCTACAGTCATATTTCTTCCCAACTCAAATGTAGAAACAGTTACTCATGAAATTTGTGCATTTCGCTGAAATTTTGATAGCTATGTTTTCCATCATTGTATTACAAGTAATTTTATATTAATAGAATATCATTTGTAGGGTTACATCGTTGTCCGCAGTGCTCGAAGACGTACAGAAGACCCAAAACACTTAAGAGACATCTACGAATCGAATGTAACAAACCCGGACAGTTTCCGTGCTCTTTTTGCGATCGAGTTTTCAAACATGACTTTTCATGTAGAACTCATATGAAAACTATACATAATATATAATTGTAGCTAATGAGAATGCCTCATAATTGATTATCTAAGTAGAAAACCTAACGATTAAGACATAAGAAATGTACTTCTTGAACACGTTTTTTATTACTTCATTACGAAGGTTTTTGCATAATAAATAAGTCTTCTTTGGAAGATTCCCACATTTTTTGTATCAAGATGGAGTAGTAGAAAGCCAAAAACTTTCTTTCCCGAAAGATTAAACACTCCTAATAAAATATAACCCCTTCAATCTAAACCTTTTTGACCTATTGTTGAAATCGTATATGTGACTCAAAAATATTTTTCACATTCCAACGTGAAGGATTTTGCGATGATTCTTCTTAGATCCCTCCTTTGGCTTCATTAGCTCTACCTCGATGAAAGTCTGCTCGAAGATAATTCAATTTCTACCTTACCCCTGCGCAGAGCTGCGGCTCTCATTAACTTTATCGAATTAGCATAACATCTAACATGTTCTCTAGAGAAACGTGGTCATCGAAGGTAATACGATTATTTCCTTACTACTAACAATGTATCAATTAACGTGTTGTTTCGCGAACTATTCGGTTAACTATATCAGTTCATGCAATAGCCAAAGAAAGAACCAATGAAGAACTCGGTAGAGAACTTTGAACAATATTCCATGAAAATTACGACATATTTTTCAAAATTTTGGATAGATCTCAAAAAGATTCAGTTTACTGAACCAGTCAAAATTTTTCGATAAAAGTTGAAGGTCGTATCTCTGGCGTAGAATCAATTCAAAATAAGCACTTTTCCCAAAGACCAAAACTGCAATACTCTTTTCGACACATGTTCCACCATTTCATTCACGAAAAGTTGGTAGTGTGTAACACTTCAATTTTATACTTATCCATTTCTTCGAAATTTCATAATACATTACTAATTATACCCTTATCAATATCAGAACGACTGCAGGTGTATACATTTGTTGAAATTTTTTCTCTCAGGATATCGTCACTTGTAAGCACTCGATTATAACGGGACAACCTATTAAGTGGAGAGACAAAGTTATCTTTCTCTTTTCGGTTTCGACCCAAAAATACGAGTCGAATCAACAGTACGGAGGTTATTCAATATATAATCAACTCACCTCGAAATTATTGTTGATAAGGCTAATTACAGTCCTTCGGGCATCCTGAAAGTTTTGATCTTCAACCGTATGAGTTCATTTAACTTTAGCTGCATCACTGTTTGTAACAAGCCATGCCGGGGTTTTGTTTAGGCATATAAATCACATTCCTGTTCTGATGTTGTGGTAGTTGTACGATACAGTGGTGGAAACTCTCTTAGAAATATTATTGTTAGCGAGTTTGAAACTGAAACACAATCCATCTCAGAAACAAGTTTTCAATTCATACAATCTGGCCTTATCTGTTATGTTTTCGATGATCTTGCGTATCTTTGATGGTTTATCTGTATCTTACAGCCTGAATTGGTATATATTGAGGGGTATTTACATTTCTTTCTTAACCTCCTATTTTGTATAGACCAATCCAGCGACCTGTCAAAACGAATGCAATATGGCGGCGTAGGGCTAACATTGTAACATTGTATTGTATGATAAACGACCATAGTAGTTACTGTTTTTTTTTGTGGTTGGCTGTGGATCTTGTAACAACAGGGATGAAGTCGGATTTTACTCTCTTCCTACAGTTTCAAAGCACAAGTTTTTGCCTAATAAAAATGAGTTATCAGGAAAATGAAGAGCCCTATGGTTAGCTGCAATCAAGCAAAATGATGTCACAGATTAGAAGATCAAGTATCAGAAAGTCTACAGCAGACATTTTATAACAGGTGAGTCTCTTGCTATTTCTCAGGTCTCCACTGAAAGCTATTTTGCGTTTAGTGAAAACTACTTGATGATATATATTGTTATATGTCAAGCTTTCGGTGTATTTCACACCTTCGTCAGGAAAGAAACAGATCGGTCCCAAGTTTTGAAAGTGAGTAATCATTATTACTATCCAAGGGTGGGGATTTTCATTTTCGAAAATTACGATGTAATTATTGTACCTTGGTTGTCTCGTGTGATAGTGGGATTTTTTTAATGGCCAATCCCGTCCTGCTATGGGCATTTAAAAGGCCGAACTGTTCCGAATCAATTCTGTTGCTGCCCGTAATCGGCAGGTTCAGTTGTGATACGACATTCCTGATTGATGGTACTTAGAATTTGATGAGATACTTTCCATCGAAAACCTCAGAACAGGTTATCATCCCATGAAAGTTGACTGGACAGCAAATTAAACACTTTTTGGAAGAGTTTTATGGTTGGGACACAATCTTACCAACTCACGAAATTATAGTGCCACCTCTAGGACTGATTCAACGAGTTAGTTTGGCATTAGTGGCACCATTACTCCTGAAAGACCTCCAGATAAAATCTTTTTCGCAAGTACCTAACTATAAGCAGGAAGTTTCTTTTTATCCCTCACCTTTTTTGGATTTATGGAATAATTATTGTCTTATTGATTGTATGGAAAGCAAAGACTTTCTTACGTTTCTTTTTTTAATTTACATAGATATTTTCCGCCTGCGCTTGAGCTTAAGCTCTGGTCGAATGGGAGGGGAAAAACTATCGGAAACAGCCGGTAACAAAACTTCCCTTATTAGATTTATTTTTGCCTGCGAAACATATACTTCAGTTTGTATCGTTTACAGGGTGTATACATTTTTTGTGAAATCGTATGTGAATACATTTCTTAGTTCACTCCAGCCTTGTTGTCGATTGCTCTCCTTTCAGTTCCCATAATTCCTGATTTGTATGTGATGCTATTACAAGAACTTTTCATTTGGACAGTTGAGAATCATGTGGCGCCCATTAATGAACATTTAAACGAGCCATCCCCTTTCTCTCTCTCTGTCCTGAAGGTTAGCGGCAATTGTCCAAATATTCAATAATAACTGATATACGGGGTGAATAGTTTGATGTTTTTTTTGTTTCATTTTCATGATTTGTTTTCTTTGGAATCGGTTTGAAGGGAACAAGAAGCGCTACAATTTATTTTTTTATATATTAATATAATTTATTATATTCAAATATTTCATCATTCTGTTCCAACTATCAATTATGTTTTCATTATTTTAGTATTGATCAATATTATTTGTCATCTATATTATATATGTATGTATCAAAAAATTACGAAGTTTGGTGTAAAAGCAGCTCCATAGCTTTTATTATTGATATTATTGTTATTATTATTGACAAGTAATGCTTGAGGTAATCAACCCATTTATTTGATGAGTTCCGATATCGTATCCCTCTAAAGAGCTCTCCAATTACCACAATATAAATATGTGACTATGGTAAGTATGGTAAGTTATCCTTGAAAGATAGACACATGCCGTCATGGACTTTTTCAGAAACATATAAAAGAAGAACACTGTTTAGTGAATTGTTTTTTTTCATATGTCCTATTTCTTCAATGATCCTTATTCTATTGTAGGGCAATTTCTCTTAAATCACTTTGGGAAAAATTTTTGGAAAACCTATAAACTATATGATTCTCTCTTTGAAAACAGATTACTATTCGATAAGTAATTTGGATTCTTTCGAAAAAAAAAGTTCACAAGATGCAACTGCTGACTTGACTGACAGAAATATATAGAAGTATAGACCAAGGAAAATCTTCTCCCAGCATCTTTCTTGGTATTTCAAAAGCTCTTACTAGTGTCAATCATAACTATTACTAGATACTTCAGATGAGAATGAGATCCGTAGAATAATTATCAAGTTTAAAATAGCAAATATTCTCGTATAGAGAATATTGTGAGTCAACATAAAAGGATCGGTTGGGAAGTGGCGCAGGAAATGGTTTTTGGACCACTTCTTTTCATAATAATCTGTATGGACAACTCACTAACCTTGATATATGCATGTGATATAACACGCTTTGCAGATGATACTGTAGTATTTCACGAAGGTGTTTGTTGGCACAACTCGAAAAATGAAAGAGAGGAAGAGATATTTTGGAAATATCATTTTAAAGGTAAATTATGAAAAGGTCAAATGTATGCCTTCAATCTCCTACCAAAAAATCTTCCACATTTCAATTCTACAAAAGTAATGAATCTAGCGGTGACGTTAGATCAACATATGAGGTGGAACGTACATATTCATAATATTTCAGTCACTCTGCGGCAGCCGCCTCTAGTATCTTAGGAATATTCTATATACTCACCACTTAAATATTCCATATTGTGCATCAATTCAGAGTCGGTGACAATATGGAATCCTGGAATGGGTAGGTTCAGCTGAAACATCTGAAAGAGTTGGATGTGATACAAAAATATTTCTTTGAAATCATATACAAAAACAATTATATTCACCTTACTTCATACAGAAGTTCAATGTTTCGATATGCGGCAAATTTTATACTATTCCATTGCTATGTATATCTTTGAAAACCGAATTTTACAAGGTAAAAATCTAATATGAATGTGAAATCAAACCGTTAGGGCAGCGCTGTCACATACACCTTGCCCTTCGAATCTTCAATTCCTTGACTACTTACATGCAATTTATCAAAGATTTCGAAACGAAAAAAACAGAACCTGTATATTTTGAGTTCAGACAGGTCATTTATTGGATGCATAATGAGGCCAGAATCCGTTTCATCTACTCCACACTGAGATATGAATATTCTAGCCTATTCATAGAATTGTTTTCAAAAAAAGTTTCATCTCATTAATCTATTTGTGTTTGTATAGTACCTATTCAGATCTTTGATATTGAGTTTACATTTTGTTTGCAATAATCACTGTTGTTCTATCAGTATAGTCATCTCTTTCACATTTCGATTTCATCTATCCTCGATATCCACTTACTACCATAACAACTGAAAGTCTCAAGTAGCACTCGGAAAACAATATAAAATCCGCACACAACATTAACAAGAAATTCCCTTGTCATTTTTCTCATTGTTCATGCAGATATCAGCAATCGTAAACTGGCATTTTTTCATCCTAATTGAAAATGTGTGTTGAGCTGACACGAGCACATTTTTCCATTTCACATTCTGCTTTGACGTAATCAGCCCCAATTTCGAATCAGTGAACCGTTTTTGAACGATAATAAATGGGATTTCAAATGACCAGTTGAAAACTTCTCCTGACTCATGGACATTTTATGGTCCTGTTAGTTTTTGAAGTGCTTAACTCTACATGCTTTAATTCATTTAATTTTCCATTTGCTGACAGTAGTGAAGAAATGGTCTTATTACAATAAATATCATTTATCCATATACATGGGTGCTACCATATATTTCTTTATTTCTGATTGTTTGATCTGGGGGTATATTAATATGTACGTAAATTTAAGGCTTTGTTTTCTGACTAACATCTGGATTTTGTCTGCGTTGAAACCATTATTCTGTCCTATCTGTATAATTGTTCCAATTTTCCCATCTAGCAGATAAAGGTAACGAGAATGTTCTGTGTAACATTGAATTGTAGGCTGCTAATTCATGACTTTCGGGATGAAAATAATCACTTGAGATTGTAATGTCTGTTTAGCTCAGTTTAATGAGCTCAAATTCATTATGACTTTCTCTGTTTCAAGTGTGATCTATTAAAATCGCGTAAGTTAACAAATATTCATTGTTGGCACTATACAGCTAAGTAATAGGAAAAGAGGAAGGAAGTTATTTTATAGCAAAACACGTGTTGCAGTTTTGTAAATTGTTTGGCAAAAAACTCACAACGAAAACTTACTCGAATATGTTATAGATTTTCTCAAAGTGTCGGCCAATTTCATCACAAGAAAATGATTTGGTACTAAAAATCTTTATACGAAAAATATTCTATTCAGATTCAATTTTACTTTAACCGATTTTAACATTGATGAATTCCCAATTCATCGAGGTTCTTCAAAATCTGGAAATACTAATAGAATGGATATAGAAAAATAATATACCTATTTCGATCAAATACCCACAAAGTCCAGTTGGAACAAAAATATTGTTGATCAGTTCATTCATTGGAAACTCCAAATGATTGACTTAAATTTATTGTACAACTATTTCAACTTCATTTCTGATGCCGATAAACATTAATTATTCAGTAAGAAACATGAATCGAAACATGAATCACCCTAAACAGTGATTGAGCAGTAAATCTTCCTTATCTGTCTCAGCGAAAAATATTGCATTAGCCGATGCAGCGGATAACTTCGAATTATATAAATTCGATGGAATGCTTTCAGTTGGAAATGGTGATTGCTTCTTGGATCTTGGATTTTTTGTTTTTCTATTTCAATCAAGTGAAAAAAGGCATATCGAAGAAGAATTTATTTCGAAAATTCAGTGATTTGCATTCTTCATGGAAAAACCAAAACACATTCAAAAAAATACAAGTTCAATTGAGAACAGAACAGTTATGAAATCAGTTCCACCTAAGTCGCGAGATCAAGGAAACAATATTTCAAAACACGTGTTTTGAAAACTAAACGGGAAGGTAATATAAAAAATGTTGATAATCATAAGACCATCATGAAAAATGAGAAATTTTCCTTGTAGGACGAAATTGCAGTAACGTTAGTTACAAATACCAAGTGATATATAAACATAAGGAGTTTCAATTCTCACTTTTGATAAGAAATAATATGGATATAATCATGATGTTATGAAATTATGATCTGAATGAAAATAATTGCAGAAATATATCAAACACATCCATCATATAATTTATATCATTTTACGGAAGTGATTGAAAAATTTGCAAACAACATCAATGAATACCAGAACAATAGTCTCACAATTATTTGATGAATGCAATAATTCACAACATGGTATAAAAATTGGGAGAATGGAAATATAGACCACTAATATTCTAAAGAGACTTTGTGATCTGCAAAATCTCAAAATATGTATAACAACTGTGTTCACAATGATTCGAATTTCAATTTAATTTCATCTATCTATCATTTATCCCGGAGCAAAATACAAAGTCTAGAAAATCAATTATCATTTGGAAATTAACTTCAAATCATTTCAAAACAAATCTGATGCTTCTAACAGTGAAAACATTAATGATTTTCTGACTTAAGATCGGTTATTCATCTAATCAAACATAATTTTTGATCAAAATTTTTAAAATACATCAAATATTGTTTCTTTTTGGTACACTGAATTTATAAAATGAATAGAGAACCATGAAGAAAATAGACATGAATGAAATTTCATTCTTAGTATACAACTTCGTAATATCAAAAACAGTAAGTGCCAAGTATACTAATCATTTGGGAGTACCATTAGGTGCCAAATAGTAGGTACAGTTTAAAAAAATTTCCTCGACCATTTAGCACATTATTTTCACGAATACAGTATGAATTCTGGACTTGCCAGTATTGTTTCAATATACAAAAATATTTGATAAATAATTTTACTAGTTTTCCGATTGAGATTTTGAACAAACTATGAGTAGTGCAAGTAATAGCCGAATTATAGTAAATATTAATTTCAATTCATACACGTCTCAGAGGATGGAATTTGTTTTGGATTGTACCTTTCGTGACGGAGTCAAATGGTGAGGAACTCTCGGAGAACAGGGCCATTGAATCTGGTGTACCACATGAATCTGTGTTAGGCTCTATTCCTTTTCTGCTATATATGAATGACATATCTATGGTCAAAATATCTGGTAGTTTCACTGTTTTTGCGAATGATACAAATATTTTTGAATTAAAAAAATCAGTGGAGCTAAATAAAATAATATTAGGCGACTTGAAGGAGGTGAAGTGCTGGTGCGATGCAAATTTACTCTATCTCAATGAATCCAAAATGAATATAATATCATTCAAATGTTAGCTTGATGATATTCCAATAGAAGCTGACGTATTCAAAAATAAATTAATCACAAAATTTCTCGGCTTAAACAACTCAAAAGTAAGATTTCCTCCGGATGTTATGCAGTAAAAGTGGCTTCAAATGAGTTGGGTTTCCACATCGCAAAGACCGTTTACCATGCACTTATTAAATCTCGACTACGTTATGGAATACCTTTTTGGGGAGCATGTAACTCATCCTTTCCTCTTCTTTATTGATAATACAGAGGAGGGCACTGAGATGCCTCTGTAAAGTCAAACCCATCGAGCAGAAACTTGTTCACTACCAATAAAATGTCAAGTCATCGCACTATTCATCCTTGAGACCATTTGCCTTATTTATAAACATAAATCGAAGTTCAACTTCGATATATAAACATAAAATAAATCTAAGCAACATTCATTTCAAAAAGGCGGTGATGAACCTACTTGTTGATAAACCCTATTATAGTTTGGAAGAGTATTTCAGCGAATCCTTCTAACAATAAATCAACAATTCATTCTTTGTACTATCATTTTATACATGGTGGTGTTTTATCTATACATTTTTATAACTTTTTTAATATCTACATTCATACATTTTTAGAATTTTTTTTATATCTACATTCATAGTTTTTAGAAATTTTTTTATACCTACATTGTATTTCTTGGACTTTGTCAATAAGATGCAAATCTTTGGACAATAAACTATATTTTGATTCGATTAGATGAGTTGAAAATATGAAATACCGCACATATACTGATATCTTCAGCTGGAGAGTACATATATGCTATAAGATTATATCATTCAAACAAAGTGAGTTGAGTTTGCGACTAGAAAATCAATACCTCGATAGAGTGAACTTTTGTATAATCAATAATTTTTTCCGAAAACATTAATGAAAGAATGACGCGCTCAAATTTTTCTAGTAATAGGCTATATATA
>WOGR01003025.1:0-16442 GCA_015342045.1 Leptinotarsa lineolata
TTTTGTATAATTCAGTGTTCATATAAAAGTATTTGTTTCAAAAGAATTTTTCTTTCGTGTAATTCAATGTTTATATGGAAGTAGCTGTTTCAGAAGGCCTTCTTCTTCCATTTTGTGTCTGAAAGTCACTTCTTTGAATGATTTACACATCTATGTTTAGTGTTATTTCATTTTTCAAAAAATGATTGCTTTCTTCCTTTCTTTGGAAGATTCCCACTTTTTTTGTATCAAGATGAAGTAGTGGAAAGCCAAAAACTTCCTTTCTCAAAAAATTAAACACTCCTAATAAAATATAACCTCTTCAATTTATACATTTAGATGTTATTCATTTCCAATTGTACCTAGCATTTTCATATAAAAATCAATAACACGAGATTGATCATAGTCAGGTACATGGTACCTCATACGGGGTATTTCATTAAAAAACCTGAATTCGATATGTCCGTTTTTCCGTTTTTTGAGCCACCCTGTAGACTCCAGATTGATTTCTTTTTGCAGCCTTTCAATAAAATTCTATAAAAGCAGACACTGAATTCTCAGAAATATCATTGCATTTAAACGAAAACATTGTTGTCAAGGTTGTGATTCTATATATTTCATCATCATTTTTCCTTAGCTGTAGTATAATTTCTGTACGCCACTGCAAGAGACAGACCAAGACGAAAACGTCAGTCATTTCTGAGGACTTAGTACCTACTATTTCGAAATTATAATATAATCATAACATCAGAAATTCAATAACATTCTCAAATCGCAGATCAGGAGATGAAAAAAACTCAATCCCCCTAAGACGTCAAGACGGTCGGTGAAACGCGCGTCGAGAATAGTATTGAATTTCTGCTGGTTGGAGAAAATGCTTCTTCCTATCTGAAGTTTCATACTTGAAGCGTAGATCACAATATTTATTTCGTGAAACGAAGCAGTCAACAAAAAAAGATTGTTGAAACTTCACTGAGATAAATATTATTGAATAACTGGTCTTGTGGATTCCGCTTATGACTTTGAAATCTTTCCACAGACAATTTTTAACGAGTAGGCCAAATATTGATTGCATTACCGTGCTGGGTGATCGCATGTTAAAAGTTAAGGCCTCGTTAATCCATTGCTCGCACAAGTTTTGACTTCTGATATTGATTGCATTACCGTGCTGGGTGATCGCACGTTAAAAGTTAAGGCCTCGTTAATCCATTGCTCGCACAAGTTTCGACTTCTGAGGGTTGATATTCGTCAGCTAGTTAACGGAACGAACAATTTCAGAACAACAATTACGCAGTGTGTTATATAAAAAAGTATTGATATGAAATATTTATATGGAACACTGCTTTTCTCAATGCTGTTCTCTAAATTTAAAGACATATCACCTCTACAAAATCGTATTAGATAAAATTACAGGACGTAGCACTCATTGATTTTATAACATTACGACTCAATGTCACCGAAAGAGACAAACCTGCTCTCGTCACAAAGATAGTAAGTACACACATTCATTCGGTTAGTTAATCCCTGCCTCAGGAACTCCATTTCAATTTTTAGAATAGATCAGTTTTTTGGTGAAAAAATTCAGCTCACTATTTCCTCTTTGACAAAAATGTGGGAAACTTGAGAAAAAAAGAACTTAAGCTATTTCAGAAATTACAAATTATATTTTTGTGTCTACAATTATCCCGATGATGTCCGGCTCTCCCACAAGAGCAGATTATTTCATTATTTTCCTTGCACTTTTATTGAAACATTTTGGATGATTACTACTTGATACCGGTTGTTGCGAACGGCCCTTGCAGATTTAAGTTACTACCTGTCTGTATGTTTATTTCTGATGTACACCCCTAACATGTTAGGGTCCTGAATATAAGACGCTTCCACTGCCAATTTCAAATAATGATCATTTATTGCTCCCTTCATCAGAGAAACTTTGTCGGAGTCAGAAAAGTTCAATCTTAATTTATTGATTTTTGGTAAATGATTGAAATGGAACTCATATACTGAGCATCCTTCTATTGGCTTGTGAGTAGCCACTTCCATAAACAGCTCTTAAGCGTTTCTTGTACTTTGAAAAGTAAAACGTAGTAATTGTTTTCATTCCGCTCACGTATTCTGAGACCACCCTAATTTACACTGTATGTAATTTTCGTACCATGTTTCAGCTGTTTCCTTCAATTTATTAACTACTTGATAAACTTTTATTCATTTATTTATTATCCGTTTAACAAACAAATATGTATAGGATTTGTTCAGCAATGAAGAACACATGAAAACGCAGTGTCCGTATCAATATTAAAACACATAATATTGAATACAATACAAAAGAAAACTATTTTATGATCTAAAAAATTCGTCTAGGTTATAAAAACAACTATCAATTAAATACTTTTTCAGATTTCGGGTGAGTTCATTGATTTTATTGAGCTTCTTAATATCTTTTGGTAACTCATCAAAGATATTTGGGCCCATCACACAAGGTGAATTAGAACTAACCTTATATTTACAATACTGTAAGTGGAAGTTATATTTTTATAGCCTGAAGAGTTAATTTCATTCCTTAAATTCGAACAGTGTTGTTTCCATGTCAAACATGCATCAATGGTAGTTTTCAAAAATTTTGTCTCTTCTATTTCTATAATTGACATGTTCTTTATTTGAAATTGAATACGCACGCGATTTTTTTAAGTATTGTGAAATCTAACCAGTTGTGTTTTGTTGGCATCGAGATAGAAAAAATCAGCTCCACACCAGTTCATAACAGACTGCAAAGTTCATTTACATGTTTTCATCCATGTCAGATACTATTAAAGACGTATCGTCGGCATACATTGCTGAAGAAGTATTATGTAATTCCAAATCATTTGTATATAGAAGGAACAGTATAGGCCCTAATATCGATCCTTGCGGAACACTCATTGATATATTCAACAAACTTGAATTACATTTATCATATGTACTCGTACTGTGGTTACTATTTGTAACATATTATTGCCTATTTTTTAAAAATGATGAAGTACAGGAATATGCAACGCCCGAATGCCATATGAGTGTAACTTTGACAACAAAGCATTATGATTGACGCAGTTGAATGCCCTGCTGAGATCACAAAAAATCCCAACAGGACACTCGCCTGCCTCGAAAAACGAAATTACTGTAGTATTGGTAGATCTATTACCTCCGAAATCGTGTTGATGATCTGTCAAGAGTTTGAATCTATTTGAGAAATCCAAAAGTCCATCAAGACATGCGTGTTCAGAAATTTTGAAAGACCCGATGTGATGGTGATTGGTCTATAATTTTTTAATTGATATCTGTACATTTTCTTATGAATGGGAATAACCCTTTCAATTTTGAGAGACTTCGGAAATCAGACAAACCATACATACTTGCATTATGTTGGATGATATCGATCCAATCGGACACTTCCATATTCAGTGTATCAAACTCAGGCACTCCACTCGAAAAAACAATACTAGAGCTTGGCTGTACATTGCATATTAGCGGCATAGTGTTTGAACTGGCTACACTTACAGTTTGTCTCCTGCGTTTTCTCGAAACTTTCTGATGTCGACTCGATTGCTTTGGAGACTGGAGACTGGAGGAGGATCTGGGTGGACTGCTGTTGATTAGGGACAAATGCCTCCTCGATTTTTTCTGTGTTTTGACTTGACACCACACTATCAACACTGTTCACTACTTCTGATGTAGTCGATGGGACGAGGTTACGGAATTATATGCGTATTTACAATATAACGATATATTGACGTCTCTTCTACTCCAAATCACAAACGATAATGAATTCATACTACATTTTCTATCCTGTAAATTAACGTAGTCGGCACTGTCCCAGTTGTAGAGTCCAGAAGGAAAACTACCCGTTTAACTCCGGTTCTCTCAGTTAGAAAATTGTCAATGTGTTCCTACTGTTCGTACAGCAATTACTGCAAACCCCAACAACAATGCGATTTATCGGCAAAACTTATTTTCTCTTTATTGACTTTTGTACATTCGCAAAAATTACCAACTACTTCTTTTTGACAGGAAAACATTTCACTATGAATAAATATTACAGGGTGGTTTGGTACAAAATTCAAAACAGATTTCGTAACATTTTCCACCTGAGAAATATTATTACTCGTAATATTATTTCTCACATAATATCTTGCTGAACACTATCATAATCTGATAGTCTGCTTTTTGAACTCACTGCCGCACTATCGTCTTCTTCAATTGGGAGACATGGCGACTGGATTTTTCTGCAACACGTTCCGATCGTGTGTTCACAGAAACATCCGAATCCAAGCATTCCAAAGGATACAGCTTCTGTACTGGTCGAACAATTTGACCATCCTTAGTTTGAACACGGAAACCAGGTGAACTACACCATCTTTTGCAGGTGAAAGTTCGATAATTCGACCCATTGACCACTCAAGGCGCTTATGATTGTCGTTAGCCACCAAAACAATCTCACCAAGGAAGACACTCCGTGATATTTTCTTTGATGCAATTTTCAGCGTTCTCAAATACTCATTTCCAAAACGTTGACGCAGATCATCTCTCAATTTCTGTTTGTGTCTTGTTTTACGACAGAGCGACTTTCTGTCTATCTGATCACAGTCAGGCATAACATACTCATTACCGAGATCATTGAAAAACATTGCATGAGTCAAGGCAGCTAGATCTGCTGGATCATTAGACACATAAGTAATTGGTCTACCATTTACTACAGCTTCACACTTGCAAGCTCGACCCAACACTTTTCGAAGAAGACTCTTTACAACACCAACTGAATGTTCCCAAAACCTACCCCACCATGCGGCTGTCGGAGGGTTGAAACGCCAAGTAATACGCTGCGACAAACACTGTTCTGAAATTTTAAACCAGTCAAGTTTTCCGAAAGCATTTTCTAGACCAACGAAACATCTACCGTTGTCACTATGAATTGTCTTAGGCCGACCTCGACGAGCAACGAAACGTCTCAAAGCCGACATACAAGCATTAGTTGACAACGAAGTAGTTAGTTCGAGATGCACCGCACGATAAACGGCACAAGTGAATAGACAAATATAAACTTTTTCCCCGTTTCTCAAAGACAAAGGTCCAGCAAAGTCAATACCTGTTATTCCAAACACATTGGCATCGCAAACTCGATCGATTGGTAATGGTGGCGAGTTAACAGTCAAATTTTTTGCATTGAATTTCTTACACGTAACGTATCTAGCAATTACATATCGAACAGCACGACGTCCACCTAGTAGCCAATACTGCTCTTGAAGCATCCCCATCAATCCTTGAGTTCTTACATGACAAGACCTTACGTGCTCCTTAAAAATAATTTGATGAACTGTAGGATGTTTAGCAGGAAATGAAATAGGAAAACGAAAACTCTCGGAGTCTGTACGAGATGATACTTCATATTTAGGACGAATCAACCCATTTTCATCACAGAAAGGAGAAAAGATGCTCATCGTTCTATCCTTTTCTTTGTCTGGAAAAGTTCTTTTCTGAACAATTTTCAAAATGAAGATTTCAGTGGCGTTTAATTTCTCGCAAGTCAGTGGTCCACAAATCCGGCTAGCCTTTTCAGTTTTGAGATTGAATATGAATCTGAAGACAGCAGCCACAATTTTTACTGTTTGAAAGAATTCTGAGAAAACAGTTAAATGCCAAAAATCAGAGCAATCATTATCAAGAAGTGCAGTGATCAAATTTTTTTACGCTCACTGTAGACTTCTTTTTCATTGCAGTTGACGGAGCCACTGTGCCACTTATCTGGTATTTCATAGAGCCATGCTGGCCGCTCCCACCATCTCGAGCGGAGTAAAATTTTTGGAAAACAACCACGTGATGAAAGGTCCGCAGGATTGTAATTTCCAGGAATATATCTTCATGCATCTGAAGAAGTTGAACTACGGATTTCAGCAGTTCTATTCCACACAAATGTAGCCCATTCGTTTTTTCTTTGTATTCAGAAAATTACCGTAGACGAATCACTTCACAACTAGCTCGTTATTTGTTTGAATTCGAAATTATCTTTGACATTCCTGAACAGTCTTGCGCCAATTGTCGCTGCAGGTAACTCTAGCCTTGGAATTGTCAAAATTTTTCTTTTGTATAGGAGCCAATCTAGACTTGGCTGCTAGGAGGTGGACATATAAATGTTGATTCTTAACAACACGTAGAAATATAACTGCAGAGTAAGCTGTGTTACAAGCATCACAGAACATATGAATGGAGCAAATCAAATTAGAAGTTGGAGCAATATCTACCCACCTAGGTATAGCTTTTTCTGATAGACTAGGCAGTTCATGAAACCAATTTCTGAATTCAAAAGATGTATCTTCATCTACAGGCTCGTCCCAGGTTAGGTTCTCATTCCACAATTTTTGTAACAACAATTTTGGAACTAATGTAGCAGGGCACACAAAACCTATAGGATCAACGACACGTTGAGCCATTAATAGAATTATTCTTTTGATGATGTATTCTTCCTGTGAGATCAGCTCTTTTAGGCACTTCGGATCAATATTCAGTGTATCTCGTACTGGATCCCACATCAATCCCAATACTGACAAAGGTACTACATCTTCATTGATGTAGTTACTGTCCTTTCTAGTGAACTCCCACCCTCTCAAGTCAAACTTACCCTCTGCCATGATCATATTGGCTTCTTGCAAAAACATCTTGAGAGTCCATTCATCAGAAACACTTGTAACGCAGTTGTCGACATAAAACCTTTCATTTGTCAGCTTCAATATCAATTCACGGGAATATCTCGTGTCGCCACTTCCAGTCCTAAACATTTCTTGAATGTAATATTCAATGGTTGCTAATAACAGAAAAGGGCTACTATTAACGCCAAAAACAACTCCACAGTGGCAAAAGGCCGACTCATTTTCATCTTGATCAACCCACAAGAAGCGAATAAAATCTCTATCTCTCTCGTGAAGACTAATTCGCAAAAATGCTCTACGGATGTCTGAAACTACTCCAAACTTGTACTCTCTAAATTTAGGCAAAATTGACGAAATCAATTCAATGAAATTTTGACCCTTTTCCAAACGATCATTTGAAGAAGGCTTGTCTTTTTCATGAGCATATGCATCGAACACAGGCCAAATCTTTGTTGTAAGGCTATTTTCTCTCATAACTGGTCTGTGGGGCAGATATTGAATGCCATTTTTGTAATGATCAGATGGAATTATCTCAGTTATTCCTCCTCTAGCCACTCTTCAAAGACTTGATCATAAGATCGAACAAGGTTTTGATCCTGTTTTTTTTTGAAGAGTATTGTGTAGTCTTCTTCTGGCAAGGTGAAAGTTTTTTGACAGTGGTGGATGACCATCAATCCAAGGTAACCGGACCTCATAAGGACCTTCATTAATAATTGTCACGGTGTCTGAAAAAATATCTTTGGCTACTGATGCCAATTCCCCCCGTGTTCTGTGCTTCCTTGGCTCTTCAATACCCAATACATCAAGATCCCACAAAGAACTAATGATGGAATCTTCTACTAGAAACGACGAGGATGAGCTGATCGAAGAGTTGGCTATATTCAGATTGTTGTGCATTGATATTTTTCCAAGAAGTACCCAACCAAATAAAGTTTCGTAGGCTACTAAACCATTGGATGATGAGTGACGATTTAATGTGAAGATTTGACAGAATAAATCAGGACCAATCAAAATCTCAATAGGGTCCAGCACATCCAATGTCCAATTCAATATTGAGATTTTTGAGCTCTGCAATCCATTGTCCAGAATATACAGGCGAAACTCCACTGCATATTATTGGTTGATCTAAAATCTCTAAGTTATGTGAATAATTTTGATTCTTTAATTCGACCACATAACATTCATGGAGTCGTTCATTTTGAAAGCCCCCAAATAAACAATGAATGAGTTTTTCTTTACCCACTGATTGGCATCCCAATTTCTCAGCAGTTGACTTACGGATGTATGATCGTTGAGAACTACTATCAATCAGAGCCCTCACAAACTTTGATCCATTAGCACCAAATATGTTCACTCTCAAAGTTCGAAAAAATACATGGGTCCTTGAGTTCTTGTAAGTGGCTAGAGATTCGTCAATGTTAGGATCCACCTCAAGTTTCTCACTGTGATAAAGAGTATCATGAGACTCCTGGTTGCTAGGAAAATCAGGAAACATTATTATCCGATGAAATTTTTGACAGATAGCACATCTAGGATGTCCACGATATCTTTTTGAAGCATGATCAGCTTTCAGGCATCTGAAACAGAGTTTTGTGCTAATCAGAATACGTTTCTTCTGCTCCAAAGACATCTTTTGTGCTTTGAAATAATGTTTACTGATATGATTAGAACCTCCACAAAATGCACAATTAGAATTGACACTAACCAAGTTTGCGGCGGTGGGTACTGGTGAACTCACATTTTTCTTAGCCGAAGAGTCTGAAACAGTTTCCTATAAATTAGCCCTCGCGTTACCTTTATCGACGAAACCGAAACCCTCCGAAGCCAATGTAATACGCTGCTCGTTTTCAATATCGATTTCCAGAAACTTCATGAGGTTTTAAAGACGACTGTCTAACCCGGAGCTGACTTCGTTGAAACATTTGTAACACTTCCCGAATTTTCAGGTTCAAGTCTATGCGGGGAACGTTGTCATGCCCTCAATAAATCTTGAGGAAGGCATGACTGAATGAGGGGAAAAAGCATCACAGAACACTCATCTGATGTAATGCTTAAAGTATATTACGCTCGAATCTGTGTCTCGATCTGGTCGTACAAAATTAATTATTCAAGCTCAGATTTAGATGTAGCATTACACGAAACCAACTTAAGCGATTCTCTGACGTACACCTCAATTTGAAGATCTTCTCTGCCAAAGCGAGATAACATGGCTTCGATAATATGATGATAATTTTCTTCAATAGCTGAATAACTCTCTACTAGTTGCCTTGTTCTACTAAAAGGTACAGTTGTCTGAATCAAATAATCAGTTTCATCGACTGCCTCGATATCTCTGGCTTTGTGAAACTTCTTGAATTGAGACCAGAATGGTAACCAGTTTCCAATGTCATCCTCAAAATTTTTCTATTAAAAGTAATCTAAAACGCCTACCTGCCATGCTGACATGAGAACCTTCAGAATTTGCATCATCGATGTGTTCTAGTTCATGAGTTACCTTTCTGAATATTTCCTCATATTGGAGTTTCAGGGCTGCAAACTTCCTTTTGTAAGAGTCGCAGTTTGTCATGTCCACCAATAACTCATCCTCGGTAGCATCACTCTGCAGGAAGTCCTGGTGAACTTTATCATCTACAATTTGTAGGTCCTTCATCTTTGCGCTTGTAATAAGTCGTAGCATATACGTATCTGCTGATTATCGCGTGTGGTTGCATGACATTAACATTTCTAGATCAGTTGTTAGTAACGTAAATGATCTACGTAAAACGAATCGATGTTTTTTATTACCTTCCATACTTTCACTTCGGAAAGAACAGCAAGTACTTGAAGGGTAATCTGAACAGTCTCATTGACGATTGTCCTGTCACGGTCGCCAAATAAATCTAGAGTCCAGAAGGAAAACTACCCGTTCAACTCCGGTTCTCTTAGTTCAATGAAAATTGTCAATGTGTTCCTACTATTACTGCAAACTCCAACAACAATGCGGTTCATCGGCAAAATTCATTTTCTCTTTATTGACTTTTGTATATTCGCCAAAATTGACAACTACTTCTTTTTGACAGAAAAACATTCCAAAATGTATGAATATTACAGGGTGGTTTGGTACAGAATTCAAAACAGATTCCGTAACACCAGTCATCATTGTGACTAATGCTCAATAATAATAATATATAAGTCACGCTGCTCCGTCACTATTTCCATAAGCGGGAACTCCATGTATGATTGCTTTCCGTATCCTCTTGTCTTAGTGAATTCGTCAACTTGTAATCGCATTTGGATCTTCATTGTATTAAGTGCTTCCTGTAAGTCTCTATGCTTTTGAATTCTTCATCGATTATGTCATCTTCTTTGAAAACGAACGAACTTTCAATCACTTGATCGAGTTCAAATATTTGTTCAGCTTTATCCTCTAACTGTCCCAACAAAGATGAAATATCGTACTGCTCTACTTCTGGGCTGCTGAGCTGTTTTTCGAAATCATTACAAATACTGGCAAACATTTTTATTAACAGCCTTCGTTCTTTCTAGGCTAACGGAGGATTCTCCATATTCAGTCCTGTCACGGTCGCCAATTAATGATATGGAGTAATCTCAAGAAAGAATGAGTCTTTTTTGTAACTTTTTGAAAAATGTGTATTGACAATTCTATAACATTTGAATCTGACAGTCGCTATCAACATCAATGAAAAACTATATTTACAAGGCCAAGGTATTCAAAACAAATGAAATTAAACTTTTTTCCCTTCTATTTGCAACAACCATTACATCCGAGGCTCAAATAACTGATTTGTACAAATCAATTCAACTCAAGGAAATTGTTAATGTTCCTCAAATATCACGAAACAAAACAAGGCAAACTCCTAGAAAGAGGCATTCAACTATAATAACTAGCACACATGAAAGATGTTTCAGAAGGAAAAGAACGGAAGAAAAATTAGAAAGAACGGATCAAATTTGAAGAAAATGTTGGTGATTGAAATCAAAAAGGCATCACGAATCTGAAGTTTTCTGTAAATGAAGAAAATAAGAGGAAAAAAATCAAGAAGAGTTGTGCTGTCTGATTTGTGATGAAAGACATTCATATGCGTTTTAAATTCAATCCTGTTTATAGAATTCTTGTTCGAATCGAAAAAGGGATATATTTTTTTGAAAAATTTGGAAAGTGACTTTCTGGAAGTAACTTTCATATATGATCTACACATCTTCGTGAAGAGTTAATTTTGAAATCATTAGCTTTCTGCTTCCTTCGCAAGTTTTCAACATTTATTTATATGGAGATGGAAATGTAGAAAGCTAATAACCTTTCCATCAAATGAAATATTCTTTCCTGAAAGTATATCCCTTTCAATTTAAATAAGTTTTCTATTGCTGGGAATAACTCAAATAAGTGTATTTAGTGTAAGTCTTTACGTAATGTTATCGTGACAATTCAAATCTTCCGAGACATAAAGTCGTTATGGTAGAGATGAATTGGTGCTTCACCTTGTTATATTATCCATCACGAAACTTCGAAGTCCATCATTGAGGATGATAGTATTTAATATAATTGAAAATTTCAGTGGTCACTCTTTCATATATCCTAATGCGTCGCGTTCTTATGAATGATATCTGATTCAAATATTGTAAAGGTGTGGAATCAATAATCACATTACAACTGAACTATATTTATTATCTATTGGATAACAACATGTATCTTCGACCGTATACTGCACAGACAGAGAGAGCGCCTTTAACCGCGGCTCCTTTTTCTACCTTCTGAAACAGTGTTGCCAACTTAGCATAAGCATAGAATACAATATAAATGTATCACAATATTCATCAAATATATAATTATTGTTTGAAGTATAAGCTGGAGAGAAAAAAGTGATTTTCGTAAAAAAGTTGTTTTTCCGAGAGAATATCTTCTTTCTTGTTATTCAATGTTCATGTGGTAGCAGTTGTTTCGCGACGGCTATTTCTTTCAGTTTGTATCTGAAAATAACTTGTATGATCTACAAATCTCCGTAAAGAGTTCATTCTGGACTTGAATACTCCTTCTGTTCCTTTGGAAGTTTTCTTCATCTTTCGTATCGAGATGGAGGAGTGAACAGTTTTCCCCCAGAAAAAAAACCAATAATTTTCCAATCTGACTACAATACTGAATTCACGTAGCTTCGACATGGTTTGCACGTAAATCGAATCGCACTGAAATGCGTTTGTCATCATGAAAATAATATCGGTGGAATGAATCTAAAAAAATGTTATATTCAATTTTTCCACAAATTTTCAAACTGTTATCAAAATTATGGCAATTCCACTAGATACAGCTAGATTTTACTATACAGAATTACACTGAAATCTGTTTATTATTTGAGACCTTTTTAAAAAAGTGTCCTTTGATATTCTCGTTGTTGAATCTATTTTGAATGGGTCTCAAAGTTTATCTTCCAATGTTATGATCATAGTTACTATAAGGTTACAGTGTCACTTCGAAATTATTGATTTTCAATAACAGGAGAGTTTTTCAGATCATTGTAGGATGGAATTATAACTTCTAGTGAATGAGTTACCAATATGAATACCGCATTCAAATACCCCACCTTGAATCCATTTCAGTTCAAACTATTTTTTATTTTTACATTCACATTTCAATTTTTTAATTTACATTATTTAAGTGTTCCGAGTAGATAACTGAAACATCAAGTGAAGTGTTTGTGGTATCTGGTGATATAAAATAGGTCAATGTAATTACAAAAGTTGAAATCGATATCTAATAGTCCTACAATATCTCGTTGTCCTATAATTAGATGCATTTATTCATATTGTTTCGCTATCAATCATTCTAATTTTTTGTATGCTGATACGTTCATTTCATTTCAAGATTTTCGAGAAAGTCAGGTCAACTAATCCAAGGAATATTGTAAAAATCCTGATTCTGGAAGGAGACTTGATGGAAACGAATATTGGTCTCAGCAGAAGAGATGAGAAATTGATAAAAAACGAAGTGAGTATGAGTTCTTCGACTGATCTTTCCCATCTCACTAGTCCATTCAGCTCAAAAATTGAATGATTCTTTTAACTTTGACTAAATGATATCAAATATTAAGTTATTATATCAAGTTCCTGAGTTGTTCGGATTTTAATTGATCAGTCTTCCTTATAATTTCATTTCCACTGACTTTTCAAAATACAAAGCTTGAATCACGCTATCAATGTCAGCGTCAATGTCTAAGTAACATTTACAATAATGCCATGATACTGGACAATTCAACAAATTTCTTCGTTTATTCAATTTCTCATCTCAATATTATGTTATTTTGTATTGTTGTCGGAACTGGCGTAGTGGTAGTGCGCCCAACCCAATTTATCTGGTTGAAGCTGGGGTGATTCTGCGACCCTGTTAGAAATCACAAATTGAAACAAAAAACCTCGTTGTTTCTTAGCTCGCACAAGTTTCTCAACTCTTGAGAGTTATCGTTCATATGGGGACGAGAGCTGGTTAACGGAAAAACATATTTTAAAACAGATTTGTATAACCTTTGGATTGCCGAGATTGCACATTATATTATGGGATGCATTTTCATCATCCCGGAAAACATTGCATTTGCAAATTATCGGTCATATGGCATTTGCAGATAAATCAAACCATTACTTGAGTAATGAGATCATTACAGAAATTATTTATGAATAGTGAATGTATGATCGTTTTCCCATTAATAAATGTTGTGAGTTATCATATTCAGAACGAACGTAAATGAAACCCACATCTCAGCTACTAAGCGAAGCAAAATATTGAAGTCAAACAAAATTTGTATGATGAGGAATCATTTTCAATACTTTTCATAAAAACGCCAATGGTGTCACATCACTTGCCGCAGATAGTGGAATCTTGTGACCTTTTGATACATGATAATGATTGAGCATTTTTGGAAAATGAAATTTTCATTCCAGACCTCAGCATCATTGGTAGCAATACACAACGAACTCCATTGTTTTTTAATTTGGATAATCGATGGCGAAGTTATAGGTGTATCATTCGGAGACTAGAAAAAGTATTGATTCGTGACTTCGCAAACAAAACAGCTCCTAGTCAGTTATCGCAGGTCACCCAAACTTTGTTTTGTCCAAGAGCAAAATTCTTCGCGTAGATGAATCGTTTTTAAAATAAAATTGAACTGAATTATTCATCAAAAGAAGCGCATTTCTGTTTTTGATATGACCAATAATTTCTTGTGATCCACTATATAGATGGGGATTCACACTATTTTACCCTGATGAGTATTATGATAGTTACACAGAAGTGATTATTAAAACGCCTTCACTAAAATGCATGATTTGACCAGAACTGGTAAGAATATTAGGTGATGAATTGTTCCTTTAGATAATTTGTGTTACATTTGCTCATTATATTGATTATATTATTGCTCACTGTTGACGTACGTCAACACAAAATGTCAATACATATGTGAACAGTATTATTCACACATGATTCATGAAAAATTTTTTGACGAAAAAATTTAAATTCAACAGGTTTGTCGCTCATTCACTCGAAATTTTTTCAATTTTGGGACGGAGGAAAGAAATTGTGAACAGTGAAAAATTCTACTCACTGGCTTAAATAAAATTATTGACTTTTCAGGTTTATAGGTAAATGGCCAAATGCATATGTCTTTACAAAAGCTGTTGCAGAAAGTTTATTGAATTCAAAAAAATATGATATTTCTGTTGCCTTATTCGGACCAACAATTAGTGAGTACGACAATATCACTTTTGTTATAAAATATATAGCACTGAATTATTTGGTACTATATCAGGAGGATATAAAATAAAAAGAGTTCAGAAAAATATATTATTACATGATATCACATGATTTTTGTTATTATCGGTGTTCGGTGTATAGTTTTTCTCCTTATTTTGAATTTGAAATGTTTTAATCTTCTACCTATGGGTGGATTTCTAATGAATCTATCAATGAGAAAATTTCAGCATCTCCACTTCCATCGCAGTGTTCAACTAAGTGCTATACTTCATTGAAATTTTGTAAGTATCGCACTCGATGCCACTTTCTTTGCTTTGGAATTCATCCTCTTTTTTATTAAAAAAAAAATTTATATATCTTGCAACTCAACGCTGTTTCATGATATTCATATCGCCTTCGTGCTTTCTTGATTTTTTGACATACAACCTATGATTCCAATCATTTCGGTTATTCTTCGAAAGCAATTCGACGCTGTCCACGTGCGTTGTGTTGCTACTATACGAAATCGATTCTCCGTCTGTGGTAAAAGTCACAAAGTGTAATTCCATTCTTATTCAAAAAGTCACGCTCACTTAATTATTTGAGCTTATTATCCCCATTATGGAATACCAGCATTCCTACATCAACGACCACTGATTTGCGATACATCACCAAGTAGAAGCCTCTTTTTCCCTCTGTGGTTTGGAAGAAACTCCTTTATTTTTATGAGGTTCTCATAACGGCTTCTCTCTACTAGCACTTGACTTTCTTGGTTTTCTAGTCCCACGTCTCCTCCTACCGGTCATTTATAATCTTTTTCTAGAAACTCACGTATGATCTTTTGGTTTTCTGATATCGTCAACAAAATTGCATGGGTTGCACCATTCTTGCAGAGTATTCTCCCACCCAACTCTCATATGGTTGGACCAGCACATCCAATGTATGTGCTTCTGGTACGCTGGAGCACTTCTATTGCTTGGTCTGACCTTTCCACTTGTGAGTCGGTAGATCATCATGAAAAATGAAAAGGTTCACTGAATCTAGTAATGTTTGGCAACTGCACCATGCCCAAGAACTCACTGCTACATCAAGTCCAGTAGAAACAGTTCAGAATGAGGTACAGACGATTTTTTTTAAATATTCTATCTTTCCTATTATCTGTGGGTCTTGCTTCTCCAAATTGCATCTCATATCCAAATCAGTGTTGCAATCACTGTACAACTGCTTTCGTCACCAGAATTCGTTTTCATATCACTGATTGCAGTAAGCGCAATTTTTGCTATTCATTTATTCGACGAACCTTAGCCTCCCACTGAATGAATATAGTTTTTCCTACTTCGCTTTGTTATAGGAGCATACTATTCATTCATCAGACCTCTCCTGCAAATGATGTGAAATCTTGATAGTTTCTAACAGTCCAATTGCAAATGCCACAGCTTCCTGAGAGAGATAATTCTTTGCCTTTCTCTTTCAATGTTGCTTTCTTGGGCAAGTTTACCTTTCTCAACTACATTTTTTTCTAGAGCAATATCTGGAACATATATCAAATAACCTGCATCTCCTTGTTTTCTATCATGTCGATGACAGCCTAAATAACAATTCGTTCCATAGATCATTTTGAAAATCGGTCGCATACTCATGTGAAGTTTTTGCGGTAATCTGATATCTGAGTTGGTTTAGGTATACTTGCTCATATTACTCTTGTTCATATAATATTTTCAGTGCTTTTACAATCATTTGGTCACTATCCTGATCTCAAAATAATATGCGGTTTCTTCAATTCTCAGCAATAACCTGATCACCTGAAAAAATCCAAGAATATCAACTTCGAACACCAAAAAAGTTTGGTGAGAAAAAATGTAGGTTCAAATATTAGATATTTCGATGGGACCTCTGCCAAGAAACAGAATTGTGAAAATGAGAAGGAGAAATTATCCACAGTACTAATTTGAAATTTTGATTTCATGAGTTCCTGATGTGAAGACAATAATTTTTTTTCTGCTGTTGCTGAATACTTCCATTCACCCAAAAAATCATAGCTAGTTACCAGAATGAAAAAAAATATTAAATAT
>WOGR01003026.1:0-16439 GCA_015342045.1 Leptinotarsa lineolata
TCCAAGTACAACATCAGAACCTGCTTCAGATCCGGAAACACTATCCGTAGAAGCCTTACGAAAACCAGGCCACCAAAAGCTGACTGCGATTCTAAGAATTGCATTTACCGAATACCCTGTGAGTGCGGAAAATCCTACATTGGTGAAACCAAGAGACCATTGAAAGTCCGTATTGCCAAGCACAAAAAACACACACAGCGAGGGAAAACCAGCAAATCAGGAATAGCAGAGCATGTTTGGTCACATCAACATAACATCAAGTGGTCCCAAGCTAAGATCATACACAAGGAGGAACACTGGTTTAGAAGGAAATTCAAAGAAGCCGCATATATGCCGTCTTACAACGTATTCAGCCAAGCTAGCGTAGAGATACGCAACGTATGGAAACCCGTAATCAAAGAAAAAATGGCCAACTCCCGCCAAACGGTCATCTCCCGCTAAACCGTTGGAGCGGAGAGAGGAGATAAGTGAAAGGTGGGGATAAGTGAAAGTACTCGAAAGACCCATAAATAGTCATCTCTCGGAGGAATTAGCACAGTCATCACCCGAAGACGATTGTGGATACAAACAATCGAAAGGCGTGAAGTAAGGTGGTTTGAAATCGCTTAATTTTATCTATATTAATTTATTTTCTGTTTTATTTGTTCAATTTTTCACTTTTATTTTATTTCACTGTGAATTCTTTTCAGGTTTCTTTGCTTAATATGTTTGCCATTTTTAGCTACTCTTTTAATTTTCAATTGTATTGTTTATTTCAGGGATTTCAAATTGTTTTACACAATATTAGACAATGGAAGTCCGAACTGACGAAATTCATAATAATTGATGTTTGTTAATGCAGTATCCTCATCAGTAGTCCTATCCACAGAAAGAGAAAAATATGAGTCATCAGCATATAATATGGTTGATAAATATTATAATGTTTCGAATACATATATAAGGTAAGTCAGTAACATAAATTAGAAAGAGGAAAGGACCCAGTAGGATCTCTGTGGTACACCCATTTGGATAAAGTGTTTCCGTCATAAAACATTGTGGTTATACAACCTGTGTGTTCTGTTACTCAGATGATTTAATTATAATAATTATTATATAAATATATAATTAGATATGATTTAATTATTATAATAGGACACCTCTGATTTCATAAAATACATGTTTTGCTTATATGATTTTATGAGATTGAAGGAATTTTTGAAGTGTCATCATTATTTCATGAATTTTTTGTGTCACTTTGTGTGATGTAAACTTACCATACATTTCCGCCCCTGATTCATTACTCAGAGATGATTTGAAAATACTAAAATTCTTATGGGAACAATTCAGCTTGACTTTCGTTATTTTTCATTTGTTTTTTTACTTTATATACGATGATTTGAATATTGAGGTCTGAGAATAGAGCATTAAAAACTTTGGCGCTTGAAAATACATTGATAGAAAATATATTATCAAGGCACATTTCAGATTTCCTTTGTGTCTTGGTAACTGAATCAATTTTTTTGTTCATATTACACTGTTAAAACAGATCAATAACAGAAGTTATTTCAGTTTATGTGCCTAAAAAACATACATTGAAACCAACAAATGCTTTGGCATAGTGCTTTTCTATGTACCTACAGGCTTCTGTTATTACATAATAACTTTAGAAAGTCAGAATTGTCATAGGGCAATCAGTAGACAGACATGAGTAATTTGTATCTCTCCCTAAGATAAGAGCTATATATCAACAATCTCTTTACTATCGAGGTGATTATTAATATAAATACAAGTGCCTCTATGAATGTAATCACTTCTACAAAAAAATTGAAATCAATTTGAAATTAGAAATTGTGTGAACGGAAAACCCACGTGCAGACAGCCAGTGTTGTGAGACACAATAC
Organism: Leptinotarsa lineolata; assembly: GCA_015342045.1. Taxonomy (NCBI): domain Eukaryota; kingdom Metazoa; phylum Arthropoda; class Insecta; order Coleoptera; family Chrysomelidae; genus Leptinotarsa; species Leptinotarsa lineolata. The sequence goes on from WOGR01003026.1 coordinate 1,881, forward strand.
ACTTACATTTCCAAGACAATTAACAAAAAACCAACATTTGTTGTATTAGAAAACTTAAGACATGTGGAAAAATGTTTCCTCTGAAAATCAAGGATACTTCTTTTGATTTAATACTTATGACTTACTAGTTATTACTTCAGATTAGCACATGAAACCTCTTTAAAATAGAAAATATGTGTGCCATCAATCATCCAGTTTCTAGCCCTTGCCAATGAACACACTATTTAGTTTTTCAGTAAGATGATCACTCTTCATGAGCATTTTAATATATGACCTAACCAAATCATCAAGAGTAGTATAAATAACATTAAAGCTGAAGGTGAGATATTTTGAAAGTCTCCATCGTGACCACAAAATTAACAGAAAGCCTCACCTCCAACAGTGCAAAACTCTCCAAATCTGTCTTCTGATGCCACGGTAAGACCATTGGATAAAATTGTGACTTTAGTTTTCTGATCTTCCTCCTTGAAATTAGAGTAAACAGGTTTTGGTAAATCCTTGATAGGTATGTCCATAGGTGGCATTTCAGTTACTTTATTTTTAGGTCTTTCGGTCAAGTTTGTCCATTCTGTTGATGTATATCTTTGAAAATACTTCCCAATAGTTTCTTTTGATTGCCACGGTCTTGAAAATAAGAATGAATATAAATTAAAATTAATTACAAAATTTCTGATGAAAAATGTAACCATTCAAAAATGAGGTTGTTCTATGTAAAACTTACCTAATATTTGAATTTACAATAACATTAGTAAGTTTTCTACTCATTTGGAGCGTCATTGATTAAAAGAGATAATGAGAGTTGGGATTGTTATGTCTTCAAAAAATAGGTTCAAATGGTTTGTGTATGTAAATTTTTAATTATAACTCAGAATTTTGACAAATGGAAGATGAAAATGAAATATAACTATAAGTAGTGTTGCCAAAAGAGAAAAATGTTCACCGATGATGGCGCTAGTTTATACAACAAATCGTAGCAAAACGATAATCAACTAATCGGCACCAGTTACCGGTTATATTTATTGTTTTGAAATCTACTGATTTTGAGTTGTTGATAGTTGAGTTTACGATAGTAATTTTCTTGGTGCAATCATTGTAGACATGATGAACTGAATATCTGAAAGAGTTACTTTCGCGAAAGCACAAGAAATCACGCTCTTAGAACTTTTTTTGTAACACAGTTCGACTTATTGTTTGTTGCCAATGAAAGCTGTTTGAAAAACTCCAAAGTTTGGCAGAAAATACTTGATTTTATGAAAAATCAGAATCAATACTTCCTATGTTTCATGCTATTTTTATTTGTTTATTTGCTCTACAGTGGACTCGAGAAGAGAGAAGATGGATTGTCTTTCTGTTGTTTAGCTCAGAGATGAAGTTTTCGACAAGTCTCAGTGCCTGCAGTTCGGTGGAATGTGCCCTTCTGGAGCCGAATTGTTTGTCAGGCAGAAAATTTCGGTTTTCAAGTTATTCTATTAGCTTTTGCATCACAACACGTTCAGCCAGCTTAGCCATTGAGCTCAGCAGACTAATCGTGCGGTGATTTTGGGGAAATAGCGGGTCCCCTGTTTCGGGATCATGGTGACTAGGACGTGCTTCCATCTTCGAGGAAGTACCTGAGAGCGATTGAACTGTTCATTGTGTTCAAAAGGTATCGGACAAAGTTCTCGAGGGGCTATTTCAACAACCTATTGTACATTGAATCAGCTCCCGGAGTCTTTATGCTTGAAGGTATTTAGGTACCCCCTCAGTTCTTCCTCCGAAAATGGACGGATTACGTCGTCATCATTTTCCTTGAGGATTCGCCGAACCTGGCATTCCAGCCGGATATCACGGTTAATATAACCGTCAGGATTAACGTTAAGTTGGAACTGACGCTCTATTGTGGCTGCAAAGGCCAGTCTTGTCCCCAGTAAAGAGGGTCCGCTTATAACCTCTTCTGATTCGATTCCTTTCCCAGATAATGTTCTTTATCCCGAGGTAACTCATTATAGCTCCGCAGCAGACCCTTCCACCTGGTTGTGGCTGCGCGAAACGCGTTGTTCACGGACAGCTCGAAATTCGCCACTGCTGCGTTGAGATCGTTGGGGGTTTGAAGTGCCTCATGATTCATGCATGTCTCCAAGGTGGGCCTTAACGGCTTTCCAATCTATGAATGATCTCATCCGATAGGCCTGGGGAGGTGGATCATTACCCAGCATCAGGATGACCGGATTATGATCCGAGTGCAGTTGCGACAGAGTGTAGACTTCACAGGACACGGAGATGTTGCTGAGCAGCGCGATGTCCCCAGGTCAGATCTGTATCGCCCAGAATAATAGTACGTGGGTTCACCTGGGCCCATCACTCTATACTCATACCTATCAGTATGCGCATGGAGTACTCGGCCGTTCGCATTGGTGGCTCTGCCCCACAGTTGGTGCTTGGTGTTGAAGTCACCAGCAGCAATTGTAGAGGTATTTGTCGATATCAGCAGTTCATCTAGTGATTCTGGGAGTAGACAGTTCTGCAACGGAAGATTCTGTTGTAGAGATCTCAGACTCTGAATGATAATTTCGAGCTTCGTCTCGGAGTTTTCTCATGTTTTGGCCGATTTCTTCGGCTTTGTGCCAATGTTTTTGGTAACCGGACTGGTTTGTTTGGAAGAGAAGAAAATTCTTCCGGTAAACGTAGTTTATATTGGCCGGTGCCTGTGGCCTGATCGGAGTGGCTCCACCCTCTGGATGTTATGCGTGGATGGAGCCGGCGGAAGTACTATTGGAGTACACGTACTGTGACGGATCTCCGATGGCCGCCCCAAGACTGCTATTTATCAGTTCTGATGGAATCGAGCCCAGACGAGTATGTAAATGATGTATAATGCTAATCACTTTCTCTCTGTCCCTGGCCACCAGGTCGTTAAGCAGCCCCTTCATACTGCTACAAACTCTCACCCCTGACGGACGGAAGAATGAACAGTCTCGTAAATGATGAATATGAACACACTTACTAGAAAGCCTGAACCGTACTTGCTCAGTACAACGATCGTATACACTACTGGAAAGAAAAATTACACCTCATGAAATTGCTGATCATCAAGCAGAAAACACTGCTTCTGTGGAAAAACACGACGCCCGAGACAACTTCGCTGCTCTGTTGCTAACAATCCGATTGATCATCATAGTTCATTCAGGCTGGAGCCTAGCTCCAGCCTGAATGAACTATCCTTTCGACGTGTGTTCGTCAGGAGGATGAATGAGACACAACTGACTGGGAATTGATGACGACATGAAGGTCCTCAAACAACTATACCAGCCTTCACGGTGTACCCCTACCTGATTGGGGTGAGAAAATTATTTATCCGTTAACTAAGGATATGAGGACCTCATTCGACTGAGTGTCAAGGCCTTCTAAATCAGGAGGTGTCGTCTACCCTATAATCTATAGCTTTCCTAACGGATTATCATGAGTTTTCGCACTATCGAGAACTCGCCGATTCCTCGACTGAATGGACTGCTGAATGAAAGGCAGCTCCAAATCTCTGCGAATAGCTTCATTCCGCACGAACCACTATCATTCGTAGTAACTTATTTTGCAATCTCTTCAAAATGGAGAGATTGCAAATTTTGTTTTTAAGGCTCAATCTGAATTTTCTATTTATCAGAGGGTACCCGTTCACGTTTTCGAAGTGCGGGATCCAGGTCAGCCTACGGTCTATTAGAAGACCAAGGTACTTTACCCGCACTTGCCAGTCGATCTCCCTTCCAGAGTCCCACACTTTCATAGCCGGAGAAGATGTAGTTCTTCCCATGGTTATTGCTTGAGTTTTGTTCAGGTTCACTCGAATCTTCCAATCGAGGTACCAGCTCTCGAGGTCGTCCAATGTACGTCTCATATAGACGATCTAGAGTTCACGACCAATGGAAGAGGCGAGGAAAGCCGTATTGTCGGCGTATAGAGATACCTCGCAGATATACGCTCGGACCTCGGAAGGTCACTGGTGTGAAGGGAGTAGATCTGAAAAAAGATCCTGCCCTTCAGAAAGGAACCAATCTATCAGATCAAGCCCCGAGCACACCGAACTCAAGGAGCTTATGCAGGAGGCCTTCGTGCCATACACGGTCGACGGCCTTCGGAATGCCTAATAAGACGATATGTACTTTTTTATTTGTGTTTAGCTCCCTTGATGATGTTTTCGACCAGTCTCAGAGCCGAGTCTCCTAACGATTATTGCAGGTTGACCAGGTTCCTGGTAGAGAAAAAATCTCTCATCAAATACTCGCTCTCTGAAGACTAGCAAAATCATGACGTCTTTCGGGGAGTCCCAGAGCACCTGAACATCTCTGATATTCGTGAGGAGCTCGAAAATAGAGCCCTACCTTGGTTACCCGCATGAAGCGTGGTCCTAGTCGCTGTCTTTGTTTTAGTCAGCAAAGACCAGAAACACATCTATGAGGTCAAAGACATAACTGAACGTGAAGGTGCGAGTTAAACCTCAGCATCCGAAATCTTCGGTGGATCAGTGCCACCGATGTCAACGTTTTGGTCACTCTATTGAAGACACTTTCCCAACACCAGAACAAAATACGGTCTCTCGATGCGCGTTTTGCTAACCAAGTTGGCGTCCTCAGGAGATCATCATGACTGAATTTTACTACTGTGTTAGTATCTTTATATGCTGGTGGCCTAACTACTACCTGTTAGTAGTTCCTAACTACTACCGGTTAGTAGTACCTAACTCATTATTGTTCCTATGCTACGCTACCTGTTTTTAATACCTCTAACTTGTTATGTATTTCCTCTATGTTGGCGGGGATAGTCACTATGTAGGGGATAGTATACTATATAGTACTGAGTCCGGCTGAGTGTACATTCTATCGCAGGCAGACTAGATCTGACGTGCTGGACATTACGATTCTCAGAAACGTCTCCTTGACCAGCGAACTCTACGTTCTGTTGGAAATGGATTCTGATCGTAATCCTAGTATTGGACAATGATCATTCTCCTCGTGGTCATTGCACGAGATCCTCGATAAACTGGGCTGCCTTCGCAGCTCTAGAGAGTAGTGCCCGCTGAAAAGCTATGAGATTCCCGCGAGAATTGAATCTTATATGCAAAACGAATCCCTTCAGAAGACTTTATCAGCAGACTCTCTTCCCATAAGACACAATTGTGGCGAATGAGATGGCCAATGAGGTAAAACAGGCTATATTGACTCCCGTAACGAAAAGTGGGGGGAGCTCATGAAATTCCTTGAGCCTGAGGAGGATCAGCTCGGCGGTTCACCCATAGGCTTAGGGCGATGAAAACTGCTTCCTCGCCCACTCACGGAGAGCGCGGTGTGCTACTCTTTCGCCGACAAAGCGTTGGCCATTGTCGAAATGATGGAACGTCAGTTCCATCGTCATCTTTCTCAGCGAAGCTGACGATGACATCTGTCCAGCTTCTGTAGAAGAACTGGAAGCCGCGAAGGCCAAGAAGTCTCTGGGGTTCGACTCAATAACCAACAGTCTGTTGAAGAGGCTCCCGGAAAATTGTTTTGGTGCGCTACTGAGTATCATTAATAGTTCACTGGCCCCCAGGTTCCTCCCCAAAAGGTGGAAGCATGCGGTCGTCGTGATGATCCCGAAACAGCATCACGACCCACTGTTCTCACAGAATCACCTCTCGATTAGTCTGATCTCCTCGGCGGCTAAGTTGGCTGAAAGAGTTGTCTTGCAAAGGCTCAACGAAAAAGTCGAGGACCGAAATGATCTGCCTAACAAACAATTCGGTTTCCGATTATTCTTGGAATAATTTATTGAAGTCCTCCAATTTTTAACAAATGTTTATTCATATTGTATTTGAATTCCCATCAAGTTTGAAAATCAATAGTTACCTAAAGTTAGTCAGCGGTAAAAATACTCAGACATTTGGGTTGTAATAGTTTATTATGAAATATACAAATCATACTATTTTTCAAAATGGCAAAAAACATGGTTGAACTATGTACAAGCAGTACTGGAAATTAAAAAACCATGGAATCTATGAATTGAAAAGAAGGATTATTAATTATTATGCTCATTCGGTATAGACAAATGTTCCCAAAAACATGTTTTTGTTTTCTCTAAAACAAAAAAGTTGAAAGTTATAGAAGAATCAAATAACGAAAATATTTATTAAACTTCTTGAACACTTTTCAGCTGCTTTTTTTTGAGAAAAAAATAGAAAATATGTTGCTCGATTGCATAACATAAAAATATTACACATTAACTTATTCAAAAAAAGCTGCTCACGAAAGTCCTAACTTTTTATGAATATTTTCTGTTTAAAATACTCGAACAACTATGCAGTATAAATCCTCTCATGAAAAACTATGTTTTTTAAATAAAATTATGTAAAATATCTAGAATTAGTATATAACACTTGCTGCCCTTGTGGAAACAGTTTTCATGAACTTGACACTAATGCAGAGAGCTTCACATACATACACTATTTTCTTTCTCTAATTTCATTGACATCGACATGTATGGTCCCTAGCTTTGTTTTCTGGGTAGGTTATGTTAACAACTTCCCTAGTTACTTAGGGAGCATCATGGCTACTCATCATGTTCTGCTAAGGCACAAGATTTATATTCTTCGAACGAACAACGAACCAACTACTCAAAGACCCAAAACAATCGACCTACTTAATTGATTTCGATTTCAAAGAAATATAATATTCGAATATTTGAACATTTTACTACGTATAACTAATAAAAATATGCCAATTTTCCGTTTTTTAACATGTATCATTTCAAAGAATTTCCTTTTCTTGGTATTTTGATCTAATGATTTGTAGTTATTTTATGCTTGTTTAACGTCGTTCCAACGTGTGCAACGACCTTGAACAAGCATAATTTATACAATACACAACACAACAAGATAGACAATCAAGTTAGGAAAGATATTTTTCATTTGGTCAATTTTATAAAATAAAAGGAAAATATCTTTCTAAAATGCTCGCCATCTATTAGAATTACTATAAAGAAGAGTTGATAACTCTCCATCTCATTTTAACCAAGCAACTATGAGTTCAAGTTTGTGCAAAACTTTTCTAAAAAAATATCTCAACTTTGAGAAAAATGAAAGGCAAAATAATCTTTCATTATTTTCAAATTCAAGGTAAGGGAAAGTGGGAAAAATAAATAATATTTGTGAGATTCAAATGGAATAATTTTAGTTGTATATTTGATAAAGTTTGGTGACCCCCAACCGAAATGTAATCTGTTGAAATAAATAAATATGCAAATCGAAATCTCGTTCAAGACATGATTTTCTATAACGAACCAGCACAGGCTCCCAAAAAAAATGGTCCATATACGAGCATATTGATGTCTTCAAACCCCAATAATAAATTCATTACATATTACATTTCTTTCTGATGATATTAGACTAAATACAATCAAGTGCCAGGAAACACGAATATGATCATATCGTTTTCAAAGAATATCTAACACTCCAACCTATCTAAACAACAATAATATTCAAAAGTTAAGATATAATTAAAAGGGGTATAAGACTTTCTACTTCTCCATCTTTATATAAGTTATTGTATAAGATACAAGTTATTGAAAATAGTTTCAGTAACTCTTACAAAATTGGAATACAAAAAGATTAAGCAAAAAAAAAATTCCTAATTTGACAACATATAAGTTTAATGGAAATATATGCTCTTACCTTATTTTACACTATGAAAAAGGTATATTTTTTCAAAAGATATCAAATAAAAATAAACAAAATTTTGTCTATCATGGAATGATGAAGTTCTTCTTTCCTATGTATCTACGTATTTACTCTATGTTGAATTTTTTAAGGACAAAACTGCAAAAACAAGAGAGCTATGAAAAACAATCAACTATTTCCCTTTTATAATACTGATGCAAGGTTCCTCAATGAGGACCTTTTAAAGACTAGTACTTACGATTAAACATGGTTTTTCATTTAAGTTTTCGGGAGAACTTATGACATGTTTAAGCAAAAAAAGTATTTCCAGTTTTCAGCTGCCTTGATCACAATAATCATTTTTTTGTCAATGATAGATTTTTTGTTTTACCAAGACTGCATGTACATAAAAAATAATATCACCTAACCTAATATTCTTAACATATAACATATTAGAAAAATATTCAATTCCTTTGCTTTTGTTTGTTAAATGAGCATTATTGTTTAGGGAGCAGTACATTTGAAAAAATAAACAGCTAGTCATTGAAACAATCTCAAATGAGACACCTATCACAATTCTGAAGATGAATTAAAAACTGACAATACTAATTGAATACTCCCCCTGAACATCTAGTGAATGATATGCCAATTCTAGATAGAATATTTTCAGTCAACACTTGGAAACAATTTACGTAGCCTAGTCCTAGACTACAGAATCATATCCCAAGGAGAAAATCTTTTGTGATTTATATCATGGAACTCTGAAACTTTCCATTTAGCAAGTCAATGTCTTAAAAGAAACGTTTCTCATACAGATGTCTGCTGGACTACATTTGCATAACTATTCAATGGTTTATGCTCAGTTTCACACTCTGAATCCTCAATTTCACAAAGATTGGTGGAAAGGTCACTATTACTCACATAACCACCCAGCAAAGAATGTCTTTCTTCTGAAACAAAAAAAAAACAAATTACAATATAATTCACACCTTTCCACGATTAGGAAAATAAAACGAATAGATCCAAACCATTCTTATCCAACATAAAAGCTAAATGCATATGAATTCAAGACAATTAATTTGCTTTCACATGATAATTTCGAAAAAGCAAATATTCAAAAATTGTCTGACACTGAATTTGAAATATGCCGGAGCTTCATCCACTTGTAACCACATACGTTGTCTGATATTTAGCGGCACATTCTCCAGAAGCATTTCGTGAAAATTGTAAATTTTTTGACCATTCAAGTTTCCATCAAAAAAGTATGGTCCTATAACTTGTGTACCTATAATTCCTCCCCAAATGTTAACAGACCATCTATTCTGATGATCCAGAGTGCGGAAAAAAGAGGATTTTCATAACTATAATAATGGAAGTTGTGTCTGTTCACTAAGCCATTGTTATGAAAAGTAGATTTATCATAAAATAAAATGGAATCACAAAAATGTTCATTCTCACTAAACTTGTCCAGAACCCATAGCCAAAACTCGATTCGTCGATGGAAGTCTATTTCATACAATTCCTGGTGCATCTGAATATAGAACGGTGAAATTAGTATGTTTTTATTACCCTAGAAATGCTCTGTATGCTTATCCGTCTGTATATTTTTCATTCAAAGAATGTATTGAAATAAAAACTTCTATTTGGAAGAGCCAATATCTGAAAAACTAAAACTATTTACGTTACGCATAGGGAACTCCAGAAAGAAATGAAAGATAATTGAATTTTATATTGTTCAGTCCAAAAAAATACCGGGTGTTCTATTTGAAATAAGAAAGTTTTCTTTGTCCGAAATTATAAAAAAGTGACAATGATTTTTGAACATTTTTTATAATATTGAAATACTGAGAAACGAGTTTTATCTAAATCAATAGCCCAAAACCTCTTTTATGCTTGGTCAGAATTCGAAGGGATGATTTCTATACATTTCGATGTTATTCAGTTTCCAATTGTACCTAGCATTTTCATAAAAAACTCAATAACTCGAGAACGGATGTTTTATAAAATCATATTATTTTTTCCTGGCCCATTCAAAAGTGTAACGAAATACAGAGTCTTCCATTACAAAAACACTACTTTGATATGTCACACTTTTTTGAGCCACCCTGTAGACTTCAAAATAATTTTCTTCTGCAGCCTTAATCAAAATACATATAAAGAAATGGAGAAATTCACGAAAAAATAATGGTTTGGTTTACAGGGACCGTGTCGTATGTGGTGCCCCACCCTGTATATTACAAATTGAAAGATGAAGACTCCTAATTGATGAAATCAAATGTAGTTCAGTTTCTAGTATGTATGTGGTGAATGTCATAAAAATATATACCCAGGCCTCGTCCCTCGCAGAATATGTCTTCACGACCACAAGATGGAACTTTGAGGAATCAAAAATATTGTATTTTACTTCATTTGTCAATATTACACGAAATAATGTTTTGACAAGTCATTGACTACAACTAATCCTAAATCTAAATAATATTTGTTTAATGTTCATGATTAAAATATAAATATTGGTTTCACAGTATTTAATATAAATTTCACGACACTGATATATTGGGATTCCGAATTTCAAAATTTATAAAATTTATTTTCATGTTTGTTAAAAAGAGTCCACTAATATTACATACAGTTCATTAACTAACATTGAGGAAATCTAAATTCAGAGATGTCATAATAGGCAGAGCATTGTTAGTGATTTTTCAGTTTTGCTTTAAACATAGCTATTGGAGCTTCTTCAATAAAGTCTGGTAGAGATCTGAATTATCTGATACCAATAAGTTTTTTATTAGTAGAGGTTTATCTATTGATGGGAATACCGATGTGGGATCTTATTCTAGTCGGATAATTGTGTGTATCTACATTAAGTGTGTACAAATGCATGTGTGTTTTTATGTAGATTAATTCGTTATGAATAATAGCTGACGGAAGTGTCAGTATTTTAAACTTAATGAACCATGGTTTACAGCTTTCAGTCTGGGTTATACCGGCTAAAGCTCTAATATCTTTTCTGGATAATAAATATCGACTGGGTGTGGCAAGAATGATCCCAGTTAATTAGATCGTAAGTCATAATACAGTAAAACATTCCATGGTAAGCAGAGATGGCTGCCTCGCAGTTCACTAGCCATTTCATTCGTCTAATTGCAAATATTGCTTGTGATAACTTGCTTGTTAATTTATCTACACAAGGTTTCCAATTTAAATTGGGATCAATAAACAATATGTCCTAGAAATTTTACACTCTGAGTGGCAGTATGCTTGGTATTGAGGATAAGTGCCTGAGTTTTGTATGTGTTTAAACTTAGTTCGTTTGCCGTGAACCACTCAGTAGCTTGATTGATGATAGATGCAATCATTTCATCGATTCTTGTAGAATTATTTTTGATCTTGGTTGCGAAGGTAGCATCATCAGCAAACAAGGTTGTTAATGCCTTTATGTTTTTGGGTAGGACATTTATATAAATCAAAAACAATAGCCATACTTAAATGCTACCTTGTGGTCAAGGTAGCATTTAAGTACGGCTTTACAGAGGTCAACTAAAACTGCCAGAGAGTTGAGGCTTCAAACCCATCTGCTACAAACTCAAATCCTCTCACTGCTCCAGCTGTAGATTTTCCTTTCCTAAAATCAGCTTTTCGGCTAATTTTGCTAAAATAGGTAGGAGAGCTATTCCACGGTAATTATTCAGATCGTCCCTGTCCCTTGATTTAAATATTGGAAATATTTTCGACATTTTTAGGTTTTCTGGAAAAACATTATCATACAGAATGGTGTTTATGATATGAGTAATTGGTCTAACAAAAGACTCAATATTTTCTTTATATATCACTGTACCAACCGGTGGATGAACGGCAGAATGTCTCGATGCAAGTATTGAAATGACCTTCAGGGGATCGCCTACTGAGACTTGCAGTACGTCCTCTAACCACTGGGTCTCCTCCAATGCATAAATCTGTTGACTGTGTTGTTCAAGTGTATAGTAGCTGCCAGTGAGCGTTCAAAGATATGAGACTTAGGTTACTAGCATGCTCGTCGCATTACCATATACCAAGCGACGTTACTAGTGGTAGGGGGAGGTCTAGAATCGGCTGTAATTTCCAAGGTCACGTGACGTGCGATCTACGGTGATCAAATCGTTGCGGCTTTCGAAGTCAAATCAATGACGGAGGGTTAAAAAGGGGTTTCATGGTAATGACCTAAGTCAAGGTCATGTGACGTCACACGCAACTTCAGGCCAAATTATAGGCGGAGAGTGGAAAAGAGTTTAAGGTCAAATTCAGTGTGGTGGCCCTAGGGGAATGGTGGCGGGGAAAGTTTTAGAACCGTCATTAGCATCCTACTCATCAATTACATGTCTCAATGAGAACTAAAAAAAATCTTACATAATTTCATACAAAATTAATATAAGGATATTAGTCAATGAAACAAACATAATTTGTTGATAATTTTTTTGTTTCTCATTCAAAAATAGGTTGGTGTAATATTAAGTGAATTCGATAACTATCTAAACAAATTACAACAAATTCATATAGCCTCTTTTATTGATTTAACCTAATGCAAAATATGAAAAAATCAGAATGGTTCAGGGCATAATAAACCATTTCCAAATATGATATACTAATAAAAGGTCTTCAAACGATACTAAAAAGTCAAGAGACCCTCGTTGGAAAGATATGTGAATCGGTTTTTTGAAAACATTCCTTCATTTTTATGAATATTAAACACATTACTTGGCATCAAAACATAAGATTTCGGAAGTAACGAAATATGGTAAACAAATACTTTTTAATACTTCAAATTGAACTACAAAGTAAAAAATGAGAGACTTGAGCACCCAAATGAATTCAAATGAATGATAAGAACTTTATTGTTTTTTTTATAGAATGGATTTGTTAATTTTTATCATATTTTGAGCCTAAAATCGATATCTGTCATTTTACATAATTTAAACAATATTTTATTTTTTTGGTGAACATCCTTATTAGGACTTACTCTACTCAAGATATATGTGGAGTTTGGTTTAGAGTGAAACATTAGAGTGGAGGTTCCATGCTGCTTGAAATTTACAGATATCTATTTATCTTGTCTAAGAACAGACCAATTGTAGCGTTAATGACCCAATGTGTCATTAACGCTTGTTAAGTTCTCGGATATCATCCTTATATTTGGTTATAGTAATAAGCATGTCAGAATATATTTCGGATATTGCATCACCCCGTATATGTTTATTTTCTCGCGCATATCGTCAAGGGAACTAGTCAAAAAATGCTCTCAGCGATAGACGGACAAAAGTATCAGTTTGACAGTGACAGTACGAATGAAAAGATGCGAGCCGGTGGTGCTGAGTATCAAGAAATTAAAGGTGCCGATTTACGTGTGTTCCCTTACATCCACAGAGCAATCAACCTCTTGAAATTCACTATTTGCTAGTGATTGGGCGAATGCATCCCCCTTACCCAGAAGCTGGAGAGTAAGAACAGGTAAGGTGAAAACCTTTGACGATTTGATCCGACATTTTGGGGATACATGTCAAACTCATTCAATTCCACAACAACACTGTATTGTATCAAAAGTGAATAAATTTTAAAAAACGTTTTTGAAAGAATGAGTAAATTCCATTAGTATTTCCTGGAATAATTGAAAAACCCATGCATCAAAAGATTGTTGCATTATGGTCATTATGGATTTCATCTTGCTTCTGAAAGTGGAAACAAATTTTGGTCCAAATAAATTTTCTGAAAAGATACGGAATATTACAAGAAATTGTTCATTACTCAACATCGTATACTGAATTGTCACTGAAAAAAATAGTATTTAGAACATATTTATCTATGTTTGTTTGAAGGTGAATGAAATATTTATCAATTTTTTCTCTACTACAAACATATATCCACGTTTTTTGAGATTAAAATTTTCTAAAATTAAAATTCTAGTTCATTTTGAAACCAATACCGGCAAAAAAGTTGTTGAAATTACAGTGAAAATACGAAATCAGTCGTGTATTCTTAGTAGGGTAGGTCGGTAGTTGCACCCAAAGTGAGTGGGTCAATTCGATCCTCTACTACAATGTGCAGCTTCTTAACGAAGCGGATTACTGAACTTGGTAAATGATTTCTCAGGTCTTCAGGTCTTCAGATGACAAGAGTGTGGCTCTGCCAAATGCTGTCAATATGATCCGATCCGCAGCGGTGTAAGCACATAGTAAGTTAGCATAGGTACATACACCTTAGGATGAGGTGTCATTTAAGAGAACCCCTCCGCGGTTGACACTCGGCAGGGGTATTCTATCGTTCCTCGCTGCGGAATGTTCTTAGTAGGGAGAAAATTTATTCTTTTCTATGAACTCACCTAAAGTTGTGATTACAGATGTCATATCATCTTCACAATTTTTTATTCTGTTCCGATTACTTGGAAATCCATAAGGTTCAACATCATCTGATTCTGCACCAGGACTTTGTAAGCTATCACCCTCTATTTCATTTGTAATATTGTATCCATGAAGCGGAAGATAAGAATTTGGGTGACGTATATAAATCTCAGCTGCAAGAAAATGTATTAGGTCATTAGATTATTCCATTGATGTGAATCAACTGATGATTTATATCGAAATACATTAATACTAAATGAAATATTTTAATTCACACACCGACAACAAATACAATTGAAGGGATACAGCATATCAAACGTAATGCTATTTATGACTTGATTTGACTTTTCCCACTTAGAATACAATAAATTTAATTATTATAATTGAAACTCTCGTGTGTGTGTGAGCGCCCGCCCACTAGGAAGATACAACAAAGCCTCAGGTCGGCTAAAGACAAAAGGGACCCATTATCAGCAGCAGGGGTCTATCGTATACCGTGCACTTGTGGGAAGGTATATATCGGAACCACCAAAC
>WOGR01003027.1:0-16439 GCA_015342045.1 Leptinotarsa lineolata
TTGCTTAATATATTTGCCATTTTTAGCTATTCTTTTAAATTTCAATTGTATTGTTTATTTCAGGGATTTCAAATCATTTTACAAAATTTTTTAGACAATGGAAGTCCGAACTGCTGAAATTCAGAAAATTTTTATTTCTCATGATCTCTTACCAAGTAGTAATGCTACATCCATCAATTTATTAGAATATTATTACATTATTTCTGTAGAGTTGATCATTTTGAAATTAGTAGCTTATATTCAATCAATTCTCACTAATCTTTTCTAGATCAAAGTCGTCGGAATTCATGTGATGATAATATTCAATACTGATATTGTACAAATGTGCAATACTTTTCATAATAAAATTGTATAATGAAGTAATTGACAAAGTGTTACATACATTTGTTGTAAATATTACCATTAAAGTTTAAAAAATTCAGAACTTATCTGATGTCCTGATATCTACATATTTTTTTCATAGGTTTGCCACCTTCTGGTTCATGGCAAGATCTGAAAGATCATATGAGAGAAGCTGGAGATGTATGTTTTGCTGACTCTTTCAAAGATGGCTCTGGCGTCGTTGAGTTCTTGAGATATGAGGACATGAAATATGCCATAAAGAAATTAGATGACTCAAGATTCAGATCGCATGAGGTAAATTATTATTTTTATATCTCGGTAATATTTTATGGATTCAATTTTATTTAGGGAGAAGTTTCATATATTCGTGTAAAAGAAGATAAGGGAGGCAGTGAAAGGCGGTCCGGTGGTAGATCAAGAAGCAGATCATTCTCACCACGCCGTCGAGGTTCACCGACTTACAGTCCTGTGAAAAGGAGTTTTTCCAGAAGCCGATCACGTTCATAATTTCCGTCTATATTCTATTTGGACAGGATATTATGTACGTATAATAGCTGCTGATGTCTTAAGCCTTCGGTTACTATGTTTTCATTTTAATTGTTCTGGTAATGTTTGACTGACTTATGAAAATTTGTTTTAATTGAGCAATGTTTATATTATACATTCCTCTATTTTCATGATGAGTAACGACTTTTTCTCTGTGCCAAGAAACTTCAAACATCATAAGATTTGAGTGTCATATCTAGATAAATTGTTCTTGGCGCACAGAAGTTTATATCAGTTTGATTATTCTGTTTCATAATGATGGTCACCAATGATTCCCATTTTTGAAATAAGTAGTAAGTGTAGGCACTAATGTATTTTTTCTGATTTTGGTACATTTGCTGAACCTGTATATCAGCGTTGGACGATTTGGAAATAAAGAAAGATTAAAATGACGTATATTCTGTTACACCTGTGGAAGAGGAGGGAATGATATTGGAAGGATTTTGCTTAAGGAAATCGAGGGATTGTGGAAATGAACAAGGGATTTTCAAATTTTAATATTTTTTGGAGGGATCAAATTCTTAACCTTGTTGGATTTTCGTGGATCAAGTTTTTCAAATGTTAATAGCGAGACTTATCAGGATTCGAAATCATTAGGAATCACGGGATGTGGATATTTTCAAAGGATTTTGAAACATTTGCTGAGCTCCACCATCCAAAGTTACAGTGTCTATTTCATAGCGATATTTCTTTTGCTTTATCATTATGGCTGGTTCATTTCTATAAATTATTTCAATTATCTTAAAGATGCAACCATTAGGAAAAATTTTACTAATAATACTTCGTATCTTATCAAGTGAGGGAAACTTTCTGTATATTACAATATTTTTGAGAGATAAAGTTGAGATATAATATTTAAGTTCCTAATAGTTTTTTTTTTCGGTGAAGATGCAAAAATGTAATTACTACTACTACCAGAATTTTCAATTCGCTATGATTTAGACCTGTACATTTATTTTTCACAAATTGGATGTAACGACAATATCTTGAGGAATTTCAAAAACTTTTGGAGGATTTTGCATGAGTTGGATAATTGAAACTAATGGAAAAGGAAAGGAACAGCACATTTTTCAATAGGATTTCCACTTTTTCAGAATTGGAGGAATAGTGGTAAATAAAACCCTTTATTTTTCCTCTTATAACAACTGCTCTTTATGATTTATGCTTGACCGGATACTAATTTTTGAAATTATTTCTATTGTTTTCTTGGCAGTGCATGTAAAACCGAATCCTAACATTTCACTCCAAAATTTGACACAGTGAAAAATTCATCTCCATTAGATAAAAACAAAAAACAACATTTAAGAAGGTGTAAGTCAATAAAACCAAACTACAATTTTGTTTTCAGAGGGGAGCTCATTTCAAATAATGAACAGCCCCCCACCCTAATTTTCTATAGAGGCACCACGTAATAGATTGCTTGATACGTATTTAAATTAATTTCTCATTATCTATTCAACAGTTATCAGAAGTGGTTCCCAACTTTTTAGATCTGTGGTTTTCCTATTACACTGTTGATTTTTGACTATCCCCATTAATAGGAACTAATATGAGACTCATCTCAGATATACTAGAACATGTTTTATATGGAAAACAATGAATACTAATTTTTACGAAACAAGTTAATTAAAGTAGTAGTTTTCAACGGGGAAATGTAATTTTGTGGCGAAAGAGGTAAAAAAATTACATTTGTTGTAAAGCAAAAGTGAATCATTTATTACTACTGAAATAATTAGAACAATCCTAAAAGTTGTTTCGAAATTTGAATTCAAAAAATATTATTGAATTTCCTGATACGAGAGGGTGGTCTTCTTACAAACATTATCTATTTCCTTTTCGAGATATGTCTAGATTTTCCGAGAGCATCTACCAAAAACCACACTAACAGATTCTCTCTATTCAGACCCATTTATGAATGTCTTGACTGAAGATTACATGAAGCTCTAGTCTTTCGAGGTTGTTTAGAGTATCGGATTTGGAATTGGTACTGTTAAAATGTTCACTTTGATATCAAATTCGGCCTCATCGATGTTTTGGAAATGACGTTAGTTACTGGATCATTTTCATGTCTTAGATACTGGATCATTTTGACATGTGGGAAGTGTGCTGGCAGAATGCTGGCCATAAGTTGAAATTATTTTTAATAGGGCATTTTTATTACCCATATCAAATTGTTTCCATACTATTCTGTTTTTTCAATATCTTCCCTAATTCAAACAACTCCATTTATTCCAAGAAATTTGATAGCACAAGCATGAACTTTGAATTGATGATTGTCCTTGCTTCTAGATAATAGTTGTTCAATTGAAAAGTCAGATAATTTTTGTTGCAAATATACAGGACTTGCCAACAAAAATTTCCCACTTTGAATATTTCTGAGATTGAAGCTCTCTCAACGGTATACCATATGACATCATTTGAAAGGCCTGATGAACACAAGTAAATAATGGACAAATCAAAACGCCTAGGATTTTTCATTTGTAAAATTATTATTTATTTATCACGAATAACATTTAGAGCAATAATAATGTCGACAATTCATCATGTTTCCCTGTCTACTTAATGAACCCTTTGAAATGTGTACTATTTACTTTTATTTGCATTGTTTTGGGTTGTTGAAATGAACTGAAATCCTAGGATATTCTACTTGGTAAGACCTTTCAAATAATTAATTCACCTTATCACTCTGGAAATTTGATTTAGCTGGGGATGTAGGGGAAGAGGCTTTAGATGACACTTTGGCAAAAAATGTATAGAAAACCTCCAAAGGAAGATTCTGTAATTTTTTATATGTTTCGAAAATATTCTGGAAAATTCTATACTTGAACAGATTATTCAAGTGGTTTCGTTGGAAAGTCCTCTAGGGTTATATAAATGTGTCTGGAAAATTGGCTCTTGGAACATGTTCATGTCATTATTTTTTTAAATCTGTGTTTTCAAATATTTACCCTAAGCAAATATACCAACTGATAAGTTCTTCATGTCATTTTTACCCACTAGTATGTAGAGACATTGATGATAAATGTTTCTAAAAAAGTTATTGAAACAAATAGTTAATCTGCAGTACGGAGATATAGGTGACGCGTTTCAAACGCTTCTTTTTTGAGGCTCTCATAAATAAAATCGTTGCTAGCAACATAGTATTAATTATCTTTATTTGCAATATGGTAGGTCTCACATATTTTGGAGACAAAAGGAGGATTGAAAATTCCTTGGAGAATGATAGGATATTTCAAGTAGCTATTAGTTTAATTGCTGTGAGGACCTCGAGGGAATATTGCTTATACTTTCGTACCTTTCCTAGGATTTTCGTAGGATCTGTGGAAAGCAAATAGCCTTTTCATCAGAAAGGACTGTTCTGGATTTCAGGTATTTTCAATTTGGTTCATTCACCATAATTTCACATTTTTGGGTTATTTCAACATTTGCATGTTTTTTTTAATAAACATTCTAATAAAATATGAAGACTTTTATTTTATTTATAAAAAATTGAATATTACAAAGAATTGCTTGGAACATTGTTTTATCTCGGCAACTAATTTATATATAACCTTACAATATCCAATGGCCTTGCTGGTAAGTTTGTGACAGGACATCTCTGATTTTCATTCAGAAACCTCAAGATGCATCGAAAGCAAAATATATATCTGAAAAAAAGGTTTGTAATATAATATTTATTCTTATAGGCTATGAGAGTAAATCATTTCAAGTTGAAGACGCCATCTTGATAGGTAGAACGCACCACGAGAAGAGTAATAACAGATTAGTATATTTACATGGTCGAGTATACCTGACGCATATAAATAAATCAAAACACAATACATTCAGAAGCTCAAGTTGAAAAATGAAAACAAAACAAAAAAATATAAAATGGGACAACAGGCAAATTGTAATTTAAAGTGAGATATTCGTCAATTGAACGAAAACAGTTGTCCAGTAAAATTTAATGAGCTGACACTCCCAGTGGAGCTAAGATGCCGAAATTGGATTCTTGACTACCTGTTTGACCTTCAAATGTGTTGCAAGGCAACAATTTATAAATACTCACCCAGATACTTGTAAAACAGTGGGAATTATCCAAGGCTTCAAACAGAGTGGGCATTTGCCCTGATAAGATTTTGCCTTGTTGTCAATCTGAAAGAAAAACAAAATTATATTACTCTTCTTGATTCATTAATTATGAAATTGAAAAAAAAATAAGGAGTTAAAAATCTGTCCAATAATTTAGGTAAAAGAAATCCTTTTCTTGGTGAATTTCAAAACATTCTAAACTAATTTCATTACTTATATCACGATATATGAAAGTTTTGAACTATAAACATTGATTTTGACTTATAATTTCTGTAGCTTCTTATTCGGAACCATTAATTGAAAAACTGACTCGAATATGAAAATTACAAAAAAATTCAAATTTCTAACAGATTTGAAATTCGGTATGTACGTCAAAATCGATTTCTAAGCAAACTTTTTCAAATAACTTATTTCAGTATACCCAACGCGAAGCAAAATATCGGTAAATTGACCTTTTTGCTGGATCGCCAAGTAGGCTGTGTTTAAGACTGTCATTCGGGCTAAGTATTGCGAAAAGTGCGGCCCATGAAGGTCTACGCCCGTACCCTGTACCAAAACTCAAATCTCTGCTCTCAAAAATGACTAAAATACAGGGGTGTCTTAAGTGTGTCACACTGTATGTTCAAATCATTTCAAGAATAAAAAAACAATATAAACTTAAAATCAAAATTACATGGTTTATATTAAATATGAGCACTAATTTGTGTGCATTTAATCGCTGTAAAACGCTGACTAGCCAACAACTGTTTCGTTTTTCTCATTGAAGAAAGTAATCAAACAGAAAGCTTTGAGCTCTATTCCTAATCCATATACGCAACTATTTGTGTCTTGGCCTTTTTTGAAACGAGTGGAAAAATGATTGATCCCCTAGATTAAAATACCAGAACTGGAAAACATAACTTATACAAACTAGTTAAATTAGGGACACTGAATGTAGGAATTATGTTGCGAGCGCAGCGTGTAATTACCAGTATCTTTATATAGACTAACCCCAGTAGTGTTTCGAGAACTTATGAATCGGTTATGAATCAACAGGAGGCTTGCAAAGTTAATGTGGGCAAAGCACCAAAAAAGATTACCTACTAATTAATCATGGCCCAGTGAGAATTACTCCAAGAATAAACCAGTTAGTTACACTAACAAAATGGCAAAGCCGTCTGGTAGGAAGTCACACAAACCCAGTAATACATTCCTTTTAACAATTCTTACTGTAAATAATTATTTTTCATCAATATATCAAATATACTTTGTCTGTAGATGACACCTACACAGCGCGCGAACCCACAATTTGTGGAATTATTTTCTGAGGGGTTCTTCCATAGATCTCCCAATATTTTTACCCTAATCCATTCAATATCAAATTATCTCCCTGCTATTTTATTCTTTAGACCGTAAAACGATTGCTTTTTCGACTGATTCTTCTAAACACAGAGTATTCTTTATAGCGTGCACAACAATTTTGAAAAATTGTCATTTTCATTATCATATCAAAAATGTTACTTTGTAAGAGTTTAAATTGAAATGTCAATCATGGGTCTATCTTTTCAAATGAAAAAGTTGGGTCTGCTCCGAAAGAAAAAATTCCGGCACTTTTTCGAAAAAAAGTCAGTGCTAAAAGTTTATAGGACCTTTTTTGTTCCTCAAAAAAGTGTGCGAAACAGTTGAACAATTTTTCTGAGAGCTTCAATAGGAAATAACTACAATAGGAAAATCTAATATTATTTACAACCTCAAAACTACTGCAGATATCCAAATTCATCATGAAACCAATTTTGTTAGCCTCAAAAACTTTTATGAAAATCACCTGAACATTTTTTCATAACTGTAATGGTTCTGAGTGGAACAGGTCAAAAAAAATTTTTTGATCTGGTGAACAGATCAAAAGATAACCTCTAGACTATCATATTAAGTGTTGCCTTGCTTAACATGAACCAGCTTTACTAGATATTCTTCAAGTAATTTTCTTATTTTTCAGTATCTCATATTTTCATCTTTCTATTAGTTCCATTCAGATTGGGTAGCTCGTCATTTATAAACAATGTTTATGACTTACTTATGATTTTAGGAAAACTTGAAGGGGTAGTACAAACCTGTGATCAGTAACTTCTTAACTCTCTCTTAAGATACTTATGAGATCAGTTTTACCAGTTTCAATACATCAAGTACGCTGAACTTTTTTCTCTACGATAACTATGATAACGGATTCATTGTTGTACATTAAAAAACCTCTACTATTAAATTCCCATGAGTCTGAAGAGTTATTACCTGCATATTTTCACAAAGAAATTAAGCAACATTCTGATTAAGAGTGTTACGGTTTAAATTAATTTTACAGTCATTTTATGAATGGTAGCAATTACTAAAATATGGGAAATATGATTGAAGATAGTAATAATTTGTATACTATTTGTTAGGATGAAAAAAACACATATCTCTCTGTGGTGTATTTTTAGTTTACTAACTACAGCTAAAACCGATCTTGAGACTTTATGGTATATATGTTTCTAAGCTGGGCAATAAAGTAAACAACATTGCTCTCTATGATTATTACCAGCTTGCAATTTGACAAAACATGCACTTACCTATTTCTTTGT
Organism: Leptinotarsa lineolata; assembly: GCA_015342045.1. Taxonomy (NCBI): domain Eukaryota; kingdom Metazoa; phylum Arthropoda; class Insecta; order Coleoptera; family Chrysomelidae; genus Leptinotarsa; species Leptinotarsa lineolata. Next base: position 7,554 of record WOGR01003027.1, read on the forward strand.
AAACTCAAGCAAGCAATAACCTCAGATGCGTAAAAAATAACATATTCTACTGGTAATACATCTGTGAGCTTTTTCCATTCCTTGTATAATTGCCTATTAATTTTGCAATACTTTTTCCTGTCTCCTCTCAAATTTTCTCTATCAACTAAAAGACTTCCTAAATCGGTATTTGTATTGTTTATCTTTCTTCTAACTTCTATTTTATCGAAGAGATTGATGCAGAATGTCATATAATGTTTTAGCTGAGATTTTGTAATATATTTTTGTAATCTTCTTATTTCATTCTTAGCACTTCCATGCCAGTGGTCATATTCATCATTTTCTAATATCTTACTAACACTTCTACTACATAAAATGTTTTCCAAGTTGCTCTTCAGCACATTTTCAACATAATATTTAAGATTGGTCAAATAACTTGAGTATCTCTTTGAATTCTCCATGACATTGTTATTGCGAAGCACAAGAACGTCCCGAGAGCTATGAGTTTCAGGAGATGGTAATAAAGTAGCATTTTTCTCAAATATGTCCTCATCAATTTCCAAAATTCTAATTTCAAAAGAATTATTTTCTGTTCTTTTCATATATTTATGACATAGTTTATCCCATTTATTTTTTCTAGCCTTTATAGTACCTAAAATAATTATATTTTTTATAAAATGGATGAATTTGAAATGTAAATATACCATCGGAGACAATCATTTTCACAGCTATCACGTACGGCCCCTTTAATCCTAGCTAGAACTGTGAGAGTGAATCTGGCTATCTGGAAGTTTTGAAGGTTAAGCATCTATTTATGTTCATCGTTTCCCGCCTTAAACACATACGTTGCTTTTCCTTTCAACCCGGAGCACAAGTCCTGGGTTGCGTTCATAAACTTACTACTACCGATCACAGAACACAGACTTGGATCTATCGTCACAGAATAATGCTATCGTAGTTGCATCTTGTCGACACCCAATAAAGTTCTGTATCATTTTCATAAATGAAAATCCAAACCAGAAAAATCCGTGATTCCGTAGTTGGTGAGTTCATTAATATTTTGTCGTTTTGTTCGTTAGTGTAATCACAAATACTGAATTGTGGGGGATAAAAAATGAGGATATGTCGTGAACAGAGTTGCAAATTTATACACGACAAAAAATCATTAGTGCGCATGTGCGAATTGGAAGCTAGCCAGTCCCCAGAATAGCTCCGAATCGGATCTGAACAAAACGAAACACTTTGGGAACGAAAATAGAACTGTTTTAAATTAACCGAAACACATTTTAACTACGAATGATCGAACTGTACCAAATTAAAAACAGAAACAAACCTGTAAGCTGTAAGTTTTCGAGTACATACAGCTTGGACGTACCCACAAAAAGAAAGTATTGGGATGTATGCCGTGGGTAACATTTTATTTCTGATATTTGGCGCTGAACTTAAATCATTACATTACGACAATTCATTCTTCATAGATTACTGTTAAACTGTCGACTATGTAATTGTGGCGCTATGTGTTCCAAAAGTAACTAAATTTGTCCTACAGGGTACCTGCTTACGGACGCTGTTGACAAGCATCACTCCCGCTTTTGTCGCGTTGATGGTTACGGGTGTTTCCATTATCTATTATTTTCCAGAAAATCTCAATTTCTTTTGTAAGTTTATTCCTGATTGTGGTATGTTTCGCAATGGGAAAATATTCAAGAGACCGGAGAAGGTCACTTTCCGGTTCAGTATCACCAAGGCCCACAAGATCCATCTCCGACCTCGACGATGATATTTGGCATAAAGCCCCTGAATGGAAGCAAAAGCCAATAACATAGAATAGAGAGAGAGAGAGAAGTGATTGAAACACTTCATACTTAAAATGGTTCGTCGAGGCAATTTACCTAGAAACAGGCCATCTGACGCAATTTACTAGAACTAGCACGTCCCAGAAGACATGACTGGATTTCATAGAGTCCTGACTCGAGTAAGCAGGAACCGCCTTCCCCTGTATATTTACTATACCAAGACTTGAGTGAGCAATATCACTTACATCATTCGTCAACAATTGTTGAACAAGTTCAGATACGTAACAATGCACAGGACCTAGTAATAGAGAGCAAGATATTTTTGTCTGACCAAAATAAAGTTTCTTAACTTTAAAGGATGATATTCTCAAATGATTGGGGATAGACCCCAATGAGATCTCACACCAAGAAATTGAACTACAACTAGCTTTAACCTCCAGATGGTCTAACCTTATTAGATGTGGTCTAGAGAAAGAAGACTTTCTAAAAAGTACCTGATCCCCAGAAACTTGAATACCTTAGTAGATCCAGAACTCAAAGGGGGGGATTCTAAAAATAATATCACAGGATACTTCAAAGAAAGACAAATACTTAGCAATCCCAATTAGGAACTGTTTAATCTGCTTTATGCTCTTCATTAAATAGAATCCTAGAACAAGAAAATAGTGAGCTGGTAAGTTATTAATAGACACACCATTACATATCAATACCAGAGAGTATTCTATTTCACCGTACCTAGACATTTCTCTATGTCAGATGGTAGTCAAAACAAATCCTGAATTGAAATTATTGAGGTGCTATTAATATTTATGAAGTATTGAAGGACAATATTTGTCGCCCATATTTCAGTCAATAACTTGATTAGATTCATATTCAATTTAAAGAGGTTCAATGTGTATGTTAAAAAAAGTCATTTCAAGATGGATGACTGGTGTACTGCTGTAAAATTAATGCAAGGAAACTGGTTCATGTTTATGTCAACCATAGATCTGAAAGATGCATATTATCTAGTACATATACATAAAAAATTGCCTTAAAAAAGCAAACCAAAATTATAATGGCCGTATGAAAATTAATCTCAATGTTTTTCTTAGAATCTTATTTGGTGGATTGACCATATCCCTAATGCTAGGCAAAATATTCAAAAAGATATCTACTCTAGAATTTTATACGGATTTCCAAACTCTGGTTAGAGTGCTTACTGTGAAGGGGAAGAAACACACAACAAACGATTATGTACCTTTTTACATCATACTCCCCCTCCCAACAGGTTTTCAAGCCAGATTTTGAGCAGGTGGATCGATGTTATTTGATAAAATCCAGCGTAGATACAAACATTTTTTCAGCCTATTCTATTATACATGCTTCAACATCCAGAGCTTTCCATAAAGGTCTACTGTCAAATCTGATTTGTAAAACTGCATGCTGGACAGAAAACTCTAGTACCTTTGCGAGGTTTTACAAGACCCATAGTTAGGAAAATGGTAACTTGACAAACACTCTAATCGATAAAAGATGACAATTTGCACCACAGGTTTACAGCAATCTATTCGAATGAAGCACCTCATTAAATTTCAATTGACTTCCTAAAGTTCGTTTGATAGATGAATATTATAACAAATGACTACAGGGCGTTTTAAATATGTCAGACGAACAAATCATATAATCGCTGTATCTCTGCAAATCATCTAGTCACAGTAGCGGTATATAAATCAATGTGCGTAGCATACAAATGGAAACAATATATTGTTATTCAATTAATTTTTTCTTTCCTCTTCTTTTCGAATTAGAACACTCCTCAATGAAATAACTCATCAAAACAATAGATATAAATGGTTTGCAAGATTCTAAGTATAACAATATTATTTACTTTTATGCCCATGATTTGTCCAACATATAGGCAGCAATAAACACATAAGCGAGTTCTACTCCCAACATATAAAAATGTTTTATGTGGATAATAGGATAATATGAATGCATTGTCTAAAAATATATTTTCAAATTTTTTTTCCGCGTATTTCCGGAGGCAAAAAAATCGATTTTTTGAGCCTTCGTAGGCTCACATGTTAAAATTCCCACATATTATGTATAAAGGAGAAGTGGGAAGCCAAAAACTTTCTTTCCCAACAATAGAAGTTTCATTTCTCATCTCAAGTGATGATCTATCGCATAGTAAGGGTTACATCCATCAATTTGTCAAAAAATATCTGTATTTAAGTGGCCTCCAAATAACATTAGCACAAGAAAAGTATCAGTTTTCTGACCTTTGTTGATTGATGCATCTGATATTCAATCTTTTCCATGTCAAAAAAGAGGTTTTCAAATGAAAATAAATTTTTTGATGGAATTAATTAAATGTAAGTTTCTTCACAAACTGTACCTATATTGATTCGTTTAGTATCTGGTGAAATTTCATTTTAGATGATGGATAAAATTATTTTAAACTTCAATTTATCGCCCTCTATTTCATTATACTAACATTAATAAAACCAGGGCAGGCCTACAAAGAGTTGGTGAGAATACTTACCATAGGTGCGATAGCATTTGGTAAATCAGTCATGTTATAGTTAGACTTTTGGGTATTCCAGGCATGTAGAAACTGCAGAAAAAATGCACCAACTTCTAGACTTGTGGCAACAGCATTCCTGATTAGACCAAAACTTAACTGGGATAAACTGAAAAAATTATTTGAATATCTTTAATATAAATGAGCCTGCTATTTATTCTTCTTTGAAATGCATTTTTATATTTATTGAAGAAGGGTTAAACTATACCTCAAACTGCCTTTGAATAATGATGACCACAAATTAGTATCATCCACTTTTTCCATGTTGTATGCTAACTTTAGGTCTATCAGTTTGAGTATCGGTGTTTGAAATTCTGAGTTATTGGCCATATATTGAACATAATTATGTATTGATATCAGACCCCAAATTATTTCAAATGAAGAGTATGAAAATAATAATACTCTTTTGAATTTTCCCTCTAAATCCTGAAAAATCAGTAATTAAAATGAACTTCATATCACATTTTCAAGAAACCTACATTTCTCAAACATCCTTCTGCCTTTTCTATTCGTATCAATGCTATTTTTTCTTCAACTTTTCTTTTGAAGTAGGGCAAAATTACTAAAAATAACAAAGAATATTCTTTTTGCTTCTTAGATAAATTACTATTGCTCCGTGAAATCCTCTTGAGTCCATAAAAATTTTCGGAAAATGATGCATCTGTAAAAGTGAAAAACTTTGAAGACTGAAAAAGAAGTATCATGACCAATGTCATAATTCAAGTGATTCAGAGAAATTAAAATCTATGATGGATTATTACAGCAGAGCCCTTGAAGATGATCTCATTTTTACCATAGTATGCAAGGTAGTAGTACTGCAAAAGTCCATTCAGACATAAAAATGATTCTTCAAAATAATCATTGAGCCAGCTAAATTTATGAGGCACATTAGATGATAATACCTAAAATATTTTAAAATTTAATAGGGATATGGATGAGTTACGTTCTAGAGTTACCAGGGCTATTTTTTGCAGTGCTGGGTACAAGGTATCATTCAAAGATTTTTGTGCTATTATTTCAAAAATACTCGGCCTGTTTTCTAAGGTTGAAGTAAAATTAGCTGCGTTTTCTACCATAATTGAGGAAGTGTATCGACCACATTTAATCCTTAACTCAAATACCCTTTGATCTCTATAATTATTGTATTTTTACTTTTTTAACCAATAATAACCTAAATATTCAAACATTTGCAGGTTACATCACTAACACAGTGCGCAGTCTGCAGTGATGTCAATCTATTATTTATTTATCTCTCGTTCTCTCTATGAAAAGAGAAAGATGACGAAGTAAAAATAATCAATTCCGAACAATTACAGAACTGCAAAATAACCCAGCAATTCCAGACATCTGCTGTCAGAAATCAGAAAATAATGGTAACTTTCAGAGTATATCAACTTTTTATATAGACTATACTATAGAGGGTGTGTTCCACTAAGCGTTCACAGTGTTTTGTGCGTTCATGTGAACATTACAAATGGCGATATTGAAAAAATGAAGTGGAAGTTTTAATTTTATTTAATTTAATTTCAGTGAAGTTGTTGAACAAATTGAGTTTGAATGTGATCAAAATGTCTTTTACGGCAACTGGATATTTGTTGATGCGTCGTAATAGTGCTCCAGAAACTAGTTCATATAGAGAGTGGAGTTCAACTTTACAAAATTATAATCATTAAAACCGAAAACTTTGACCACGTATAACTAATTATGAGTGTGTTTTTCATCGTTATTCGAATGAAGAATTCAAAAGTAATTAGGTAGGTACTTGATTTTCTATCACATATTACACTGTAAATTTTGATGATGTCGGGTCTAATTGGACACGTAGATTATACTATAAATTTATGTTACTCTCAAATTTACTTCATTACGTATAAGTAATTATACCATTGATTACTTATGAGATTGAATAATGCAGTAAGTTACGAAACTGGATATGAATTACGAATGAGAGATAACATGTCAAATTTATAAAATTGCGCCGAAATATTCTTGCCGTCCACTTCGACCTACCTCCTGAGATGGGTCGTTGTGAGCGAAAGTAATGACGTCATGAGTGACGATTTCGCCGCGACCGCAACAACCGTAGTTATGTGGAACGGTTGATTGATTTCGTTGACAACTGATCTTTACAAAATCTGCAGAATAAAATAATACATTCTTCATCTCTACTGTATCATTCAGTAGGTTGATATATCGTTAAATATAGTTGTCTAAAGTTACTTATCGCACTGATAATTTAGTATCAATATGAAATACTTTACAGTCTTCACACCATCAGATTTAATTTGTCAACGGCATCGCTGATGAATATTAAAATGCTGTTGAATTTAAGAACTCATCTATACATTGGCTGCGTTTTGTTGGTATAATACCGGAACATAGAATAGTCTACCCAGAATAGATATATGTTTCGGAGTTTTTTTATGTCATGTTTATTCGAGTTTACAACAAATTAGCAGAAAAGAGATTGCTGAATTTCAGGTAAAGGAACAAGAATATTTCAAACTATGTAATTTATTGCCATTCCTTATTTCGGAGTGACAGTAAATTTCCTCATTTTTATAGTTATTTTTCTCTGATGTTTATTTATACTGTCATATATACACGGAATAGTTATTTTTTATATTACAATAGTTTTGCGATTTTTTAATTATCATTGGAATAATGCCCGACAAATTTTTTTGCAGAACTTCAATGAGGTAGAAGTACCCCTAACCAATTTTTGATAGTGACTGATCATTATTTGTAAATAAAAGGCCAATTTTTTCATTTTTTTCAACAGCCTCATTTGCCGTGCTTTCTCAAATAAGATAATGTCCAAGAAAGCATTGGTACTAATTGCCCCAGGATCTGAGGAAATTGAATTTGTAGTTGCTGCTGATGTATTAGTCAGAGGAGGGGTAAACAGTGATTTCTTGGGAAACATGATCATCAATTCACTATTTTTGTAGATTCAGGTTACTACAGCTGGGGTTCCTGACCATTCTCTCATGAAATGTAGTCGAGGTGTCCATATAAAACCTGATATTGGAGTATGTGACGTTAAATCAGAAGGGATTTTTGATATTATAATTCTTCCTGGTGGTTTGGGAGGTTCGAATGCTATGGGAGAATCTAAAGATGTTGGTGAACTACTCAAAGAACAAGAATGCAGTGGAAGATGGATAGCTGCCATCTGTGCTGGTAAGTTTAATAATCATCAATATTCGGATTTGGCAACACACTGTCAACAGTCATAAAAAGCCTTCTTCACATCTTTCTGGAGAGGGGTGTTAGATAGGCAACATGCAGAATTGTGCATGTTGCCAACAGGCTTAGGTGAAGTGTATCAGACTACTAGTTGAAAATCACAGCATTCTAGAAATGGCTTCCAATTCAATAGCTCCAATAGTCAACTATGACCTGTTTTATACAGTCCTAATCTCTAGTGGAGAGGATCGAATCCTCCTGGAGGAGTTATTACTAAGAGCAGATAGCTGTTGTTTCAAAGATGGATCAAAAACACCTTCAGTGATTGTGCAATTGTGAAAAGATGGTGCCAATGTTGAGTAGAATTTGGAACCTCTGGTGTAAAGTGATTGTTATGAAAATATTTTTTCCACCATCTTTTACTCTAGTTGGTGATTGATCTTTCAAGATGGCTGGCAAGAGTGGGTCTGTCATTTCAAGGTTGGGATATAGGGGACTACTGCATCCACTAGCCAGGAGAGGCTCTCCTGATCCTCTCAGGTAACCTGTAGTCATCCGGGCTGGAATATGCAGCTTTGGAATCATACCTGTGGGTCATCTTCTGAAATATCCTGTGGCAGCCATAATGGCATACTGAAGAGATTCCTGTTGGTTGGTCAATTTTGGGGTTGTCATATGTCCAGGGTGCAAGATTACCACTTTATTTGATGCTTTGAACAGATTACCAATAGGAGGGCATCTATAGACTATAACTAAAATGATACATGAGATTCAAGCAGGTCTTTTTCGCCTATGGTTTGGGCGAATTATCTTCTGAAGGTAAGCACTTGCTGAGCTGCTCAGATGCATTTTCTTTTCTCTCCTGTTGCAGATTTGTTGCTCAAGAATTTGGTGATAGGCAGATTCATATGATATACTGTCCTTGATGAGGTGGTGAGTTGCTTCCAGACTGCAGTACCTATTCTTCTGGGGTTGTCAACAGGATCGTCAGTTGGATTATTTGATTACTTCATGTTCTGTAAAGGGTCTCATGAGTAGCTGGGGAAAGGTGGTTCATCTCGGCAGATCCCTGCATTACCATGACTAGGCTTTCTAAGACGAGAGGAAGCTCAGTGTCTCAAAGGTTCTGAAGTGACACTGAGTGGGCTCAGTGTCCTTTCCGTATGGATTCACACACACACACCTTAAAATAAGGTGTCATTTGGGAGCACTCTTACCTCCATGTTCGACACGTTATCTGGTAGGGGTATTTTAAAGGCCTGATCATACATGCAATGTAATAAGTATTTTGATCAATGAGTATTGTTGACTATCCTCAATACTTGAATAACCTCATGAATAACTCTAACTTCTCCC